>JAULKJ010075325.1:0-25820 GCA_032355405.1 Rubia balearica | reverse complement strand
GAGATTAAAATAGACAAGTATGAAATTCTATTTATTTCTGTGTCCTGGAGACTTGAGATTACTGTACTAGCATGCCAGTTATGTAGGGAATGACTGGAATTTCGGGTAACTGGTGGTGTCTTCTGAGGACTTATTAGACTTCTCTCATCGGTTTTAAATTTTTTGTTCATAATAACAAACAAGATCTGTGTTATTGTTTGTTCTTAATAACCAACAAGATCTGTGCTAAATTTCCTCTTGGCATGTTACATTTCCATTTTTGGGAATTATAGAGTTGAGTCTGTTCACTGCTTATGGAGTATGCAGAAGCAATATCTGTCACCTGAATTTGATTATCTTTTTCTGCAGAAAGATGTAGATGGGGATATAGCCACGGAGGTGTTTATATTGGAAAGTGCAAATGCATGCTTAGCTTGTGAATTTAGTTAATAGTTACTGTTCTTCTTCTGGCTAATGTTGCCAATGAACCATTTACATTTATATTGCTGGTGGTGGTAGCATTGATTTTTTCAATACAAATATACAAGACTAAATTGTTTACTTGGTCCCAATATATATTAAAATACCATCTTTTGGTCCTCATTCTCAAAACTGTTTACATCCGGCATCCAACAAATCCAAAATGATTTGTTTGGTCCCCAAACCTGTTTTTTAGTGGGTTCCCGTCAATACAGTGGCACGTGACCAACACGTGCTATAATATTCTGGTATGCATCAAAACCATTTTTACTTCTAATTCATCCAAGACTAACCCAGAATCTATTCATTTCTTTCTTCTTGGTTTCTCTCGTAATCCCCAATCCCCAATTTTAACCTAGATTCAATCCAATCCTCATACCCCAATCGAATCCCGACCATGTCGAGCTCCTCCGTGTCGTCCAGCTTGTATGTGGGAGCATATTTAAAGTGCACGCGTGGTCGGTGAAAGCCGTATTCGTACCGCCAACACGCTTGAAAATCAGGGACGGAAGTTCTATGGTTGTCCGCTAGGGCGTGCATGTTGCAATTTTTTAGATGGTGTGACGAGAGTTGTTGGGAATGTGAAGTTGCGGCTGAAATTATTGAAGGAATGCAGGAGAGGAACCACTTGTTGGAGGAAGGGATGACGAAGGTGGCTGACCATTTTACCGATATGAAAGTGGAGCTTGAAAGGGAGCGTGTGCAAAATGCCGATTTGAAATGTGAGGTTGAACTGGAATGACAAATATCCAAAAAGGTCAAACATTCTAGATTGGTGTGTTTCGTAATTGCATTCTTGCTTGCAATGACGGTAATTATTGGTAATGGTAATTGAAGTTTAGGGCTGCTGAATTGAGTTTCCCCTTTTTGGTTTGGTCTCCTTTTGCTGTAAGTTAGAATTTAGGTGATGGTTGCGGTAGACTAGAATGTAGTTCATGTTTGTAATAGAGTAATTGATCGATGTATTTCCTGTTTGCTGTTTATGATTTTGACGAATTTGCAATGACTACTTGGATGAAGTATTGATTTCAGCCTTTTGTATGATCATGTATTCATTATGTTGGTAGATTTGGTTGAAGCAGTGGCTACATCATGATGAAATTGGATGTTTCAAATAAGCAGTACAACTTGAAGTAATGCATTTATACTCATTCTGCTTTCATAGGATTTAATCGATTAGTCGTACAACATTCTGAACAAAATTTGATAGAAGAAGGTCAAAGAAGCCAGAATTTGTTTGATTTCACCCAAAATGGTTTGATATAGTTCGTTTGATTCCAACGACACCAAATCTAGACCTACCGAGAACTAGCTGGAATAGCCAAATGAAAAACTAAAAAGAAGCTGATGCCTTACTAAAAAGGTTCCAGACCCAGGCAAAACAAACACTAAACTAATGTTTCATCAATTAGGTAGAATCCTCCTTCAGTGGTTGTCCGAAAAATGCCACTGATCCCCACGCATCTTGGAATTGTTCACATCCTTATAGAGCGATGATGACGGGCTCTTGCAGGTGAGCTTTGTGCGTCCAATTTGGTGGCATAAGCTGCACTTGTATACTCGTTTCGCCTACATGTTGCATAAGTCCAACAATTACGGAAAGCTTCATTAACATATGCCAATAAACATAGAACATAATTTAATACTATTACCTTCACAGTAGGTGTTTAAGAAGATAATGACTCAACCGCATTTGGAGGGGTTTGAGCAGGTTTATTTTGTTGAGCTCGTTTCGGCTACATTTCCCATATACATAAACCAAACTCAGTTAAGAAATTAATTCCAAACATGTAACATAAGATGGAGACACTATGAGTAAAGAAATTACCCTAACATGTGGTGGATTTGAAATGGAGGACTCAATTGCATTTGAATGGGGTTGTGTTGGTTCAGTTTGTTGACCACCAGCAGCTTTCGTTGGACACCTTTGAGAACTATGCCCTATCTGGGCACACAGGGAGCATTTGTATGGACCCATCCTTCCAACTCTTGCTAGCCTCTCAACTTCCCCTTGTTTGTTGACATATTTCTTTGTTGATTTCAATTCGTCCGAAGATTTTTTTCTTGACTTGGGAGGTCTTCCAGGCAACTTTATCTCCGATGGCGGTAGCAAATCACTTAGTCTAGTCTTATCCCACAACTCTGGACCATTAATCAGATGGATGGCATGGTTGTATGAAGTTGCGTACACAGTCATTGAGTAGCAAGAATGCATGAAAGCTGCTGCATCGTCCTTCACCAAACTAGTAGCAGTAATAGCGTGCGGGCATGGTATACCCGTAAGATCCTATTTTCTGCAGCCACACGATCTCGTCTTCAGATTAGCTGCATAACTTCCCCCATAGACACAAGTAACCTGAAACTCCATATCCCCACTTGGAGTTGCTAAACAGCGATTTGAGGCAAACTGATAACTTTGTCAGAAGGGGATTATCCTTCGCGTGTAGGATAACTTTGTTGAAGCTTTCACATATGTTGTTGACGAGGATATCACACTTTGACTGAGTGTTGAAGAAAACTCTGAACCACTCTCAATGCACCAGGTTTTCTGTCCCTTATGTATTTCAGATGATTCGAAAACTGAGTAGGATGAGTACATTTGGCTGCAGCCTAGATCTATTCATTCAAATCCGAATTGGAATATGTACCCTTGAAATTCTTGTACATATGCTATGTACATAGTCTATACTCTACATCTGGAAGTAACTCCTTCATAGCAGCTGCAAGTCCTTGGTTTGACAGCCACAAAAATTACCTTAGATAAAATGAAAATTCACCATAAACAGCCACAAACACAACTATAATTTCCACAAAAGCATAATTTCCACAAATAAAATATCAAAAAACAGCCACCAACACACCAAAAATATCCATAAACATAACCAGCCACCAACACATAACCAACCACCAACACACAAAAAATATCCATAAAATAATAATTTCCATAAATAAAAAATAAATACCCAAAAACAACCATATAATATCCATTTGATCATAAAGTGCATAAAATCATTAACATTAATATATTTTGCTTGTCAGAAAGAAAATTCCACCCCAGTTCATTCTTGATGTTGATATCATGCTACAGAAGGCTCAAGAACCATAGCTAGATAGTTTTGCTTTCGTTCTTAATCACGACATAGGCTATGAGATATATCTGATCATTGTCGTCAAGCCCAATAACAACCAATAAAATCCCCTTATGAGGCCCGGTCACATGGAACCCATCCATTCCCACCAAGGTTCTGCACCCATACATAAACCCCTTTTTGTAAGCATTGAAACAGACATAAAATCCGTGAAACTCTTTGTTCCCTGAATCATCTCTAGTTGTTTGCATTATAACGGTCTAATTAGGGTTGACTCTGAGCAACTCATTGCAACAATCTCTCATCATCATATACTGTTTCTTTTAGTCTCCCACAATCTTATCAATTGACCAATCTGTGCCTTATATGCAACATCTCTGGAAATGGTTATCCTGAGGTCGTTATGAACTTTTTGCACAAACTCAGAAATCTTTATGTTGGGCATAATTTTTAGCTCGGCCTTGTACCTCTCACTTAGGTATATGTAGCTGGCACACGCTTGGAGGAATGTAGGACTACAGGAATGATATCTCACAAGTAAAGTCAGCTCCCAGTTATTTCTTCTTTTCCTAAAGTTGAACGAAGCCATCCAAATGCATTCACCCATGTTTCTTGCACAAATTGCAGTACACCTCCTCGAGTTGTTCTTCTTGAACCTGATACTCCTATTGCAAACTATCCTGTGGTGTTTACAGGCTAACTTGAACTCTTCTTTATTTACAAAACTCTTGCCCAACTTGGAACTGCACATCGTCGTTACCATTGGGCATCACACGAAAGGCGCTTTTCCCCCTACATGCTCATCATCTTCAGAGCTCATCTGAATATGTTGATCCCCATCACCGACATCATCATCCTAAATCTTATTCAGCTGAAATGCCCCCTCGGAATTGTTGGAGCCATCTGCTTCCATTTTCTCTAACAGTGAACTCAATTGTTTTCCATCTCTTTCATAATCTTCTCTAAATGATCATCATCATCCACATCGTAATCCGCGTCTTGGAATTTCCCGGCATCTTCATCATCTTCAAGATTTGTCAAAAATTTTTGTCTTCCCTTTCAACTATCCAACTTTCTTCCCCTGACATTTCTCCGTAATGATTGCACCCTCTTATTCCTGGACATTGTCTTCCCCTGACATTTTCACCACCTCCTAATCTTCCTTTTCGGCTGACTGCCTAGTCTCAAAATTTGGTTCTTATTAGCCCAAAATGCATCTTCATACATGAACAAACTCATCTGGTAGACTCATCATTGTCTCCCTTTTCACCAAAGTTAGTGGCTGGATTTTGTTGGGAAACCTGTGTGCTAGGTCCTTCACATCTATGCTCTCTGGTTCATTAACTAGTATTACCCCGTCAACTTCCTTCAATTCCTGAACAGTACCATTCCTCCAATCACCATTCTGCCCACTTTTTTTTTAGCATCCCATGTTGCTGCCTCATTGACCTTGCCACATTCTGTTAATAACTCACAACATAAGGGTCAATTTCCTCCTTCTTTCGCCTTTCGGGAGCTTTGTGTTTAACAACTTTTCCTGGCCTCTTTCTACCCTTCACCTTCTTATTATCGAAACCATGCTGCTCCACATTTTCCCCAACCAAGCTGTGATCAACTACCATTGCTTCCTCACCAGAAGGCCAAGAAAGAAATTCCAATAAGGGTCGAAGATATAGACATGAACTACACCATTCTTAATCCCTATAGATGCTATTTCCTTCGATTATTCAGGAAATAGTATCAACTGATCAATGTCTATCGAACTGAAGCTCACCCCCTATCCAAAACACTCTACATAACAATCCCCTATAACCCAAATAGCTATAGGTAGAATCCAGCCTACCCAAACTGAAATCATCGGCATCACAGAATTCGACCATATAAACTGAGCCACCAACATACATTGGAATGGGATCCCAGGTCATGTACCCATGACAATGTATTTTAATGAAGAACCGATTGCTACTAGGAGATTAAAATTAAACAACTATGAATTTATATAAAATAAACCTAAACCCTACCTAAATTAAAATTTTAAAATACCTAATATGACCTACGCAATATATTAATCCCCATTAAGATTATATTAATCCAATCCCACGAAATCTTGCAGACCAAAATCTAAACTAATCAAACAAACCAACAATAGCAATCCTTTGATATGACTACTTATGGACCAAACACTGTCCTATTGTAACTAGAACTCATCAATCAGCAAAAAAATGGTGACCACCCCATTCAAAACCAGAAACCTAATTATTTACTACCCAATAACCATGAGACTACCATCAATATTTCTCTTCAATTTTATATATAAACCCAACCCATGCTCACATATTATTCAATATTTCTCACAGATTAGACACACTTACCGTAGTCAGAAGCTCCATTGCCTCAACCAAAAATGCTTCCATTTTCCTGCACCACCAACATCTCATGTTCATCCCTTTTCATCTACATTCGCACAAACCAATTCGTCACCATCCCTTTATTCAATACAATATAAAACCCACAACCTCGGTTATAGGGGGAGCACAACATACAAATAGATGATTTGTTTGCTTACCTTGGGTTCCGTCACAATCGGCCTCGTAACGAGTCTGCGATGCCACCGACTCGATTCGTCTGCATTGGGAGTTCAACCGTCACGAAGCCGCCCAGTTAAATTGTAGGGAACGAAGCCTGTATGACGGGAACGCCAAACGCCCGGTTCAACCACTGCAAAATTCAAGTGGGATTCAGAGGTTTTAGGGATTTTGGTTTCTAATTGGGGGAAAAACTATCGGAAATGGGTATTAAGATATGGGTCTTGGTAATTCGAAATGCAGGGTGAATTAAAATTAGACTATTATTTTAAATGAGTAAAATTATGATTTTACTCCTGGGCATATCGGAATAATATGGCACGTGCCGGTCATGTGCGATGGAATTGATGGAAAACTGCTCGGAAATCGGTTTGGGGATCAAACAAATCATTTGGGATTTGTTGAATGTTGGATGTACGCGATTTTGTGATTGGGGGCCAAAAGATAGGATTTCATATAAGAAAAAAACAATTTACTCTTTTAAAATTAGGAATAATTACACTGCCTGCTCTTTAATCACCAATGATGAGAATGATTAAAGCTGAGCTTGTGATCGGATCGCCACGTGGTTGGCACTTTGTTTGCCTATATATGTGAGCGCACACGATTATTTGCAAATAAACATTTGGTTTAACGTAAAAGGTTTTGTTTCTGGCAAAAGTTTGAGGAACGGTATTTCCATAAGTTTAGGCACAGTCCACAATGATTTTTAATTTAAATATTATAATTTTTTATAAAATTTAAATATTATTTTTTTAAAGTTAAAACAAGTAATAATATGTATTTGAATGTGAAAATATAAACAATATATAATCTAAAAAAATATTTTAAATATTTTAAAATTTAATATGTAATTTAAAAATGCAATGTATATGGTAAAAAATAAGTGATACGTCCATAAGTTTATGGACATCCCGTTTTTCAGGAGACGGTTTCTTTAATTTGCAATTTTATGAATTTTATTGATTTAAAGGAAGGTATAGTTCTTTTAAACACAAAGTATTATTTTAGCCAGCCTAAACTTTAGGCAGGGTGTGTTATGCAATTAGGATAAATTTTAATTTTGGGATGAGATTTTTCTTTGAATATACTAATTAATCTAAGAATCTAATGTGCAATTATCAAAATACTATATATATCAAAATAATATTAGATTTGTCATTTTTCTTTCCATCTCCGATCGGTAACCGCCTACGCCCGATGGTTACCACCGAATTCCGCCAAATTTCTACCGATTTCCGCCGCCTCCGTCTGTATCTCGCCAGAATCTCACCGGAATTATCGTGTCATCATTCTCTGCAATTTGACGCTTTGAAACCCTAGGTCTTGATGCCTCTTCCGCGCTTATTCTTCTTCTTCTTCTTCTTGTCGTGGCAGTGGTTACTACTCCGGCGCAGCGGAGCACCCTAAACCTAAGCCACTGCAATTCGTATCGGAAATAAACGATGGCGACAATGCAAGGCGACTGAGCTTTTTGTCAGCAATGTTTATTTGATATAGTGGTTAGTACTCTTGTTGTTGAGATTTGAGGTCTCGAGTTTGAATCTCTATACGACCTTTATTTTGAAGAATTTATTTTCTTGTTGTAAATGTTGAGATTTAATATTATTTGACTGAGTGTATGTTCAATAAGAATTTTTGGTGTAGTGGTTATTGCTCTATACTTTGAGGTTAGTGACCTGGGTTCAAATCCCACTAGATTCTTTTTTTTTTGAATAATTTTTATTCTTGATGTACTGTAACTTTTTGTTGATGTTCGTAGTTTTTTTTCTCTTATGTTTATATTTTTCATTATTCGGGTGAGGTTTAGTTGATATGAGTTGATGTTTGCAGTTTTTTGGGTGATATGGATTGATATTTATAGTTTTTTTAAAAAAAATTCTCATGTTGATGTTTTTCATTTTCCAGCCGAGGTTTTTGGTAATCTGAGTTGATGTTTGTCGTGTTTGTTTTCTTATGTTGATGTTTTTCATTTTTTAGATGAGATTCAGGTGTTAGGAGTTGATGTTTGTAACTTTTGGTTGATATAGGTTGATATTTGTAGTTTTTCTTTTAAAAAAAATTGTCGATGTTTATCATTTTCAGAGTGAATAATTTATACTTTTGAGGTACCATAACTTTTGGGGTGATATTTGTGGGTTTTTTTTTTAAAAAAAGTTGTTGACGCTTTATGATTTTTAGAGTGAATAATTTATACTCTTGAGGTATCGTAGTTTCATTTTCCGGGTGAATTGTAGTTGACAAGAGTCGATATTTTGTAGTTTTTTTGGTCATATTGGTTGATATATTTTTGTTTTCCCCCTCTCATGTTGATGTTTTTCATTTTCTCAGTGAGTTTTAGGTGATACGAGTTGATGTTTGTAGTTTTCGGCGGCATTGGTTGATTTTTTGTAGTGTTTTTTTTCTTATGTTGACGTTTTTCATTTTTTGGGTGAAGTTTAGGTGACAGGAATTGATTTTTTTAGCTTTTGGTTGATATTAGTTTATTTCTGTAGGTTTTTTTTAAAAAAAAATTGATAATTGAACCTTTGGTTTTAATGATTTTAAATTGATGTTTTGTTAGTTGTAGTTGACTCTTTTTTTTCAATTTTATTTTTATTTTTAAATATATTTTTGCTGTTTTTATTATATATTTTTTCCTCTATTTTTTAGTTGATGTTTTATGATTTTTCGTTGATATTCCACTATTATTTACCGATCTTTATAGTTTTCAATTCAATGATCATATTAATTATTTTCATTTTAAAAATATTTTTATCATTTTTTAAAAAAATTTTGAATTTTTTTTGCAGACTGCAGATGGCGGGAAAAGTTGGACAAAAATTGGACAAAAAAACCTTTGAAAAAATATTAGCGATAGATCCCGTAAAATTATTAGAGATAGATCTTTGGAGTTAGAATATAGCTAGAATTGTGTAGAGTCCCCTGAATATAGTTTAGCCTGTTTCACAGAAGACCATCTCTCTTTTAAAACCATCTATGTTAGTTCGATTATTTCTATAAATTTTAATAGATTTAAAATAAATTTATATATGCACACACAGATTTAGTCAAATTATCTACTAAATAAAAACAATTCTATTCATCCATGATAATAATATACAGATTAATAGAATAGATTGGGAAAGTTAGAATAGTATAGTTTTCAAATCCTTGTTTGAGTACTCAATTATATAATAATACAAGCAACAAACATTAATGTGGGTCTATCTTAAATCTAAAATTTTCTCAATTTCACCGGTTGACTAAAAAAATATTTAATCCTTAATGCGAAGTATCTTTTATTAAAAATAATTAAAACATGTGAAAAGTTAATATTTTAAAAATGTACTCCCTCCGTCCCTGCCAAAGAGCCCGAATGGCTTTTGGCACGGGTATTAAGGTGCTGGACCAGAGAGGGAGAAAAGTCAATTGTTGTGTGCTCCTCCCCCCATATGGCTGACGTCAGAAGCCACTCAAATGGGTTATTGGAATATTTAAATTGAAAGCAGCAAGATTAAATGAGTTTGGTAGGGTTGAAATACAAAATTTAATGTTTAAATTAAATCCAAATATGGAAAGATAAAAATAGGAACCTTTGGTTGGGACGGACGAAAATGGAAAGTAGGAACCTTTGGCTGGGACGGAGGGAGTATGTTATAATGAATCTAACAAAGTATCACTTAATAGTATTTCTACATATACATCAATTCAATTTTATGGTCAAAATTAAGAAATTTTGACTAAATGAAAAGTTAGATTGCAATTTAAAATGAGGTAGAAGAAGTGATTATTTACCTCGATGAATTGAGCCTAGTTTAGTGGTATTCCACACTTTCTATACTAGAAAAGTACAAGGTTCAAACCACATTCCTAAAAATTGTGAATGTTAGACCAAATTCTTGATAGAGATTACCTATTACTGTGTCGGTGGTCCTTACTGTGGTCCCAACGCATAGGTGTTTTCTAGTTTAATCCTAGAATATAATGTTTATATATAATTTGGTTTGTTTTATGTATTTTCTTTTAAAAGTAAAAGAAGCAACACCTCGAATGCGTGTAATATAAGATTGCCTTTGTTATAGCATTACAAAGTACTCCCTCCATATCAGATCAAATTTTACAGAATTTTTTCACGCTTATCAAAAAACTAGTTTAACCGTTCATATATTTGACTACATATAATAACAACAAATAAAAATACTTTTTACGACGAATCCAACAACATCACATATGATGATATTATTTCTTATATATCTATTCAAATATATGGTTAAATTTTGATAGAAAATAGTGTCAAATAGTAAGTGTGGTAATAGAGATGGGAGAAAGGGAGTAGCATTTTGCAAAACTGCACGATATTCTTGCTGGAAAATAAAATGAAGTAAAACATAGTACTGTGGCATAATTACCACCATTTAACATTCCTGTTATTTGTACTCTGCAGAATGAATGTGTTCATTAGCTGTCAGTAAGAATTGCATGTTTTTGTTAGTATCTGGGTGGCTCCAACTAGATGCTCTCCTTAATCCCCATTCCGTTTTTGTTTATTAGTTGAACTTCCATAGATGCTCTGCACGAGGATGAAATGTTTGCCCCATCTTAGTCAGTGTGATCTAGTGGTACAATATTTACTGGAATATCTTATCTCCCGGTACTCTAGAATAGAAATCCTCCAAAACCAAATGGTTGACACACCGTCATCCTCCTCAGGGGTATTTTTTTACTTTTCCCAGGTGGCAGCTCAAAACGATGTCGATTTGGCCAATCAAGTTTGTTCTTTCACTTTTCTTCCTTCATCTTCTTCTATTTTTCAATCCTCTTCTGCTTTTTTGAAGGGGCTGGCAAAGGGAGGTGGCGGCGGAGGCCCTTCTGAGGAAGGAGAGGGTGGCAGAGTAGGGATGAGGTGAGGCAGATTGTGGAGCACATGAGGTGAGGCAGATTGGGAGTACATGGGTGGATGATGTTGAGCAAAAGCTACTTGGAGCAGAACGCTGTTCAACAAAGAATTTGTCGACTCAAAAGTCAGAAAGTTCTTTAGAAGGTACCGAGCGCACAATCAATTCTTCATAATTCTAGCTAGGTTTTCATAAAATTCAAAATAAACCCCTGTTGTTGAGAAAATTAGGCGGGTAAATGGTGATGATGTGTGAGAAAGAGGTCTTTGTATTGTTAGAATTTTTGTGTGTAGGAGGAGTTTGCGAGAGTGAGCGATTTCATTTTATTGAGAGTGTGAGTGGCAGGTTGTTGAACACCGTGTTGTCTATAAATTCAACCAAAGCGATGCTGAATTCAAAATTTTGTATCCGTTTTCCCTTTTGTTGGCCATTTATTAGATCTCCGTTGTACGATTTTCTCATTATTTCTTCTTTTTTTGGTCATTTATGAATGTTTTTACAGAAATGGAAATGATGAAGGAAAGATTTGCAAAGCTGTTACTTGGTGAAGATATGTCCGAAAGTGGTAAAGGAGTTTGTGCTGCTCTGGCAATCTCAAATGCAATCACTAATCTATCAGGTCTAACCCTAATTTTCTGGTTCTTGATTCGGTTTACTATGAATTTCTTACTGAAGAAGCTGAACTGGGATGTTTGATTTTCGGGTGTAGCTACTGTGTTTGGGGAGCTATGGAGGTTGGAGCCTATGACGCCGCAGGAGAAGACAATGTGGTTTAGGGAGATGGAATGGCCTTATCTGTCAGCGATTCCATCGTTGAACTTGTGCCTTTGAAACAACAGTTTGCTGATGGAAGAACCTGCGAGGTAATGGAAACACGGTCAAGGTCAGGCTTGTGTTTGAACCTGCCTGCGCTCAAGAAGCTCGATACTATGCTCATTAGCGTCCTTGATGGGTTCAATGAGAAGGAGTTTTGGTAAGTGGACCGTGGGATCATTGCAGCTGGTGGTGTTGAATGTGATGAGTTTTCTCCGTCTGTTTCGAGTGGGAGGCCGTCTGTTAGGCAGGAAGATAAATGGTGGCCGCCTTGCCCGAAGGTTCATCCAAAGGGACTATCAGAAGATGCGAGGAAGAGGCTGCAACAGTGTAGATATTGCACTAATCAGATTTTGAAGGCGGCATTGGCTATAAATAGCAATGTGCTGTCTGAAATGGAGATTCCGAGACCGAAGGTTTGCTTCTCATTCCTTCAATATTTTGGCTTTGCATATCTATAGTTTACGGAGTTTTTAGTCGCTATGAATGCTAATGCTGTGTAAAGAAGTACTAATCTTTAGTTGCCAAGAATGAAAGTGCAGACATTAGGATTCAATCCTTTTTTGTGTTTTATTGGTTCAACAATAATCAAATTGGTGAACCGGTGATCAAAATGTGTTCTTGGCTGGCCCTTTGTGATCTGTACTTATAATTTTTTATGGGGACCAATGTGGCATGTCATACGTAATTTCTTAATTTGGCACATTTCACTCTTGCCTCTTAAATGAATGTGTTTCTTATTTGGGATGTCTTTGGATTATGGCTATATAAGTAAAGAGCTGCATTTTCAAAGTTTCGTAGTATTTGGTGATCTTATTCCATAATCCGTAGGAAAGTTTTAGTAGCACTCTGTTTTGTGATTATCTTGTCTTTTTAACACCAAAAATGAAAAAAATTGGCAGATTTTTGCTTGGACTTATCTGTTGACTGCTTGTGTGTGCATATGCTCATTCTCTTCTTACAGGAACAAAACTAAAAATAAAAAATTTGGTTCTGATACTGTTATAGCTTTTCATTGCTTCGTAAGCTGATATATTTTTATGTGTTTTCACAGTGGGAAAGCTTGTCTTGGAGATATTATCTACCGTTACACAACTGCAGATAAGTTCTTACCGGAATGTCTTCTTGATTGCCTGGACTTGTCATCAGAACATCAAACATTAGAAGTTGCAACCAGAATCGAAGCAGCTTTACATGTTTGGATGCTAAAAGACAGGAAGAAGCATCAAACAGATCATAACAAGTCAAGGCGTAAAACATGGGGTGGCAAGGTCAAGGGCCTCGTTGCAATGGACTTCGTGAATACCAACTTTCTCGCACAGAGAGCCGGTCTTCGATTTCCCGGTCTTCCTCAAACCGCATTAGACATGAACAAGATTCAGTACAACAAGGTATATTATCTTTCATCACCTCTTTCTATCCTACGTTGCTTTGTAAATCCAGTTTAGCATGTCCTGAAGCGATTCTCAAATTCTCTATCAGGATGTTGGACAATCCATCCTCGAAAGCTACTCTCGGGTAATGGAGATCCTCACGTTTAACATAATTGCTGGGATCGACAATGTTAAAGTACGCATACAAAAAAGGTTGCAGGTCCCTGACGAGGAGTTTTTGAAGGTACCTTATTCTTTTCCTGCTAATACTTTTGCGATCTTCATAATTAGGTGTCCATATAGTAGGATATCACCTTATCGTGATTAAGAAGATGTGTTTTTGTAGCTCTAATTCTTGTCTCAATTGTCTACATATTGTCATTTCGAAGGAAATTTGCTTTTCTATCTTTGGGTCGTCCTGACTACCTTGTGAAAGATAAAATGTAATATGATTTACTATATATTTGATCATGTACTGCAGTGTTTAATATCATAAAATCATTAATACAATTTGTTATCTAATCCACCGCGGAACGCGCGGTGTTACCTAACTAGTAGTTTGGAATAGGAGAGGATACGAAAGGCTAAGGATAGAATTATGAAGCTTATTACTCCCTCCGGTTGTTTAACATTGACACATTTGCTTTTGACACAAGAATTTAGGAAGGTTGAATTAGTGGTTGAGAATTCATTGAAAGAGTAAAAAGTAAATTGAGTGGATGTAAATAAACTAGGACATATTTTATGAATATTCTTGTATATTTTGTAGCCTTAGATAGAATCTTTTTCCATTTGTGATTCTATATATGATGCCTATATATAGCTTTCTTGTGTCATTAATAAAATCACACATTCATATTTTACATGGTATCAGAGCATAAATCCTGAGAATCCTGGAAAAAAAAATTCCATATAAAACTCCAATCGTTGTCGCCGCCGCCCTCTCTTCTCCGACTGCCGTCACCATGATCGCCACCGCCGCCTCATCCGATCTTCACGCGCCGCTGCTACAAGCTCCCGCCAACCATATATGCTGCTGCATCATCAGTCCACGCGCAATCACCTCGGTCCAATGGAGTCGCCAGATCAAGTCCTGCTCAAAACCCTTAATGTCAAGACAGAGCAGCCCATCATCCCCGCCACACTTTCCATTGTCAATGCTGATTCACAGCCAATCATGGTTAATCCGACAACGCCGCCGCCATTCTCCGTCGTGCCCCCCAGTAGCTGCTCTTCAGCACTGAGAGTTCGGTCTCCTCCGATCTCCGGCGTTATGCGGGGGATTCCTCCACCCTGCCACCATCGCATCAGTACTATGTTCATCCGTCAGGTCACACAAGATTGCTTATTACTTCTGTGATTTTGAAGGGAAATAATTACAATGATTAGAGTAGTGTTATTCGTAATGCATTTAATACGTAAGCTTGGTTTTCTTGATGGGTCCGTTACCAAGCCTTTGCCTGGTGAACCTTTTGCTAATGATTTTAGTTTTAATTCTATGCTTATTTGTTGGATCGTTCACACACACGATCCATTCATACGTTCTGCTGTTACTCATCATGGCTCGGTTAAGGAGCTGTGGGATGATCTCCATCAGCGTTTCTCAGTTGGGAATAACCCACATGTGTGTTAGATTTGTGCGAACATTTACAACTGTTGTCAGAATGGTCAGGCTGTTAACGCCTACTTTGGTCGTTCCAAGAAGCTGTGGAATGACTTTCTTGCTTACATGCATCCACGTACTTGTGTTTCTTCAGTCACCTATTGTTCAGGTTAAATGCGAGAGGGAGATGGTTCATCAATTTTTGATTGGTTTGGACGATGGTTATGCCTCTCTTCACTCTTACATTCTTACAAGGGATCCCTTACACGACAAGGTTTACTTGCTTGTTTCTCAGGAGAAACGTCAGAAGACTATCATCTCAACCCATGGTTCTGTTACCTCAACAGACACTATGGCTTTTGCTTCCCGTCGTCAGAAGACAGCTGTCACTGCCCCGAGAAGCACCCCTGCCGCCGCCAATCGTCGAAGCCTTACTTGCACTCATTGTGGTCTTAAGGATCATGATGTTATTACTTGCTTTCATATTATCGGATATCCAGATTGGTTCACTGAGAATCGACCCCCTGCATCAGGCCTAAAGGCTGTCGTAAATCCTAAGACACGCACCCCACCTGGTGCGCTATTCGCCGGAGAAGCCCAACCTGCGATCACTGCTGCCACTCCACTAGCGAGCGCTGCTGCTGCCATTTTCACCGAATCTGATCAGTTAGCCTTCACCCCAGCACAGTCCAAGGAGCATTGGAGTACGATTTTAAACATGTTCTCTCAGTTTAATTCTTCTGAAAATATGTCTGGTAAGGCTACTTTACCTTGAATTCTTGATACTGGTGCTTCCTACCATATGACCGGGGAAAAGGGCCTTCTTTATGATGTTGAGCTTGCGTTAATCTTATTCTACCTGATAGATCCATTTATACTGCAGTTGAACATGGAAAACTTAGATTTGGAGATGTCGTTGTGGACAATGTTTTATTTATTTCGTCATTGCGATGCAATTTGTTATCGTTTGCCATGTTAATTTCTACTTTGAAATTTCTAGTTTTTCTTTCTGGAAAATTATGTGTTACAGGATATCAGCACGAGGACAGTTATTTTTGTGGGTGCATAGCGAGGAGGGGTTTACTGGTTGCGCATATTGGGAGTTCCGTGATCTACACAACCGCCATTCTTGCCCGTTACTGCATCAGTGTCTCTGTCTATTTTATGACATCTGCGTTTTGGGCATCCATCTTCTTCGGTGTTGTCTTCTATCTCAACTATTTCTTTAAATTCTAGTGATCTTAGTAAAATTGTTCCCTGCTCTGTCTGTCATCAAGCAAAACAGTCTAGACATAGTTTCTATGTTAGTTCTGCTAAGCCTAGTCATTTATTTGAACTTATATATTGTGATGTTTGGGGGACTATATGGTTCACCTTCTTCTAGTGGAACATTTTCATTTTTAACCATAGTTTATGATTATTCCCGAGTTGTTTGTTTATTTACTACTTTTTAAGTATCAAGTACCATTTAAGATGAAGGGGTGCTTTGCACTTGTTCAAACACAGTTCCGCCATCCCGTTCAACGGGTTAAGGCAGACAACGGAACCGAATTCCTGCCTCTCAGATCATTTTTTTTTGCAGAGAAAAGGCTTCGTTTTAAGACCTTGATAGTCTACACACATCAGCAAAATAGGCGAGTGGAACGTAAGAACATGCTCACTTAAAATGTTGCGCTTCGTTTCCAAGCTAATTTGCCTATCAACTTTTAGGGAAAATGCATTCTTACAGCTACCTACCTTATCAATCACACACCAACACCTGTGTTAGATGGCTGATCGCCTCATCAACTTCTGTATCGTCTTGCATTTGCTTGCACCCATCTCCTTGTGTTCGGTAGTTTGTGCTTTGCATTTCAGCTTCAACTTCCGTGTGATAAGTTTGCATTTAGAAGTCGGAAGTACATCTTTCTTAGCTATCCTGTTGACAAGAAGGTTTGGCGTGTTTATGACTTGGAGTCTCAAACTGTGTTTGATAGTCGGGATGTGATATTTTATAAAGATTGGTTTCCATATGAACCAGTTTCTGTGAAGAAGTTACCTGTTGATTCATGGCCATTACAACCACTTGCTCCTTATGATGACTCCATGTCGGAGTCGTTCATTCAAATGTAGTCGGCGCCAGCCTCCGAGCCACAGACGAAACCAACGTTTCTAGCACGGCTGCCGAAGATGTGGCTGCCCCAGACTGGTCAATGGTCTGCTCCACTTGAACTACGATTGTTTATCCCCAAGCCCTAGTTATCAGTGTCGACCCTGACTGCCAACACGCTAGAGCTGTCCACCGACCAGCCACTTGTTGCCCAGCCGCAACCTCCTACTGAGCTACCGTCCGAGCTTGTTCGGCTAGTTTGTCCATTGAGCACTCACCTTCCTAAGGTTAAATTAAAAGATTATATCTGAACTGCTTCTCGCTCGATAAACCCCTCTTTGCTGATCTTTCATCGTCGTCTATTGCACTGTCCTCAGCTACTTGTTACCTTATTGTTGATTATGGTTCATGTGATAATTTTTTAGTTTCGCATTTTTGATTTTTAGCTGCAGTTATTGATGCTTCTTATCCATTTACTTATGCTTATGCCTCTCGCCATTCTCATTGGCGAGCTTCCATGCCCGATGAGATTGGTACACTCGAGCAGAATAATACAAGGGTTCTTGCTCCTCTTCTGCTTGGCAAAAAATTCATTGGATGTAAATGGGTGTATCAGACCAAGTTCAAGTCAGATGGTTCTATTGAGCATTACAAAGCTCGTTTGGTTGTTCTTGGTGGGCACTGACTTTACTGAGATATTTACTCATGTTGCCAAGATGAGTTCGGTGCGTCTTTTCTTGGCTATTGCTGTTATTCGTGGATGGGATTTGCATCAGATGGATGTTCACAATGTATTTCTCCATGGTGATCTTGAGGAGGAGGTGCGTTCGCCTCCAAGTTACACATTACCAGCGTCTAGTTTGGTTTGAAAGCTTCACAAATCTCTTTATGGTTTTCGGCAAGCTCTCCAGAATTGGTTTGCAAAGCTTGCTGCCACTCTTCATCTTTTTGGCTTTGTTCAGAGTAAGGCGGATTACTCTTTGTTTTCTTTTCTCTGTGATCATGCATCTCTTCATGTACAGGTTTATGTTGATGTTCTTATTATTGCATGTCCATCTCCTGAGATGATGGTTAAATTAAAGAAGTATTTTTCTCTTATTTTCATATGAAGGATGATTGCTCGTCAGCCCGATGGCATGTTTCTAACTTGGTGGAAATATGTTTTGGATATTTTTTCAGATACTGGATTATTGGCGGCGAAACCCACTGATTTTCCCATGGAACAACAATACAACTTGGCGCGAGATAGTGGTCCGTTGTTTGATGATTCGGCGCAGTACATGCGTCTTGTTGGAAAACTCATTTATCTTACTATCACTCTTCCTAAGGTTAGCTACTCAATTCATACCTTGGAACAGTTTATGGAGAAGCCGCAATTGGCACATTAGAAGTCTGCATTGCGTGTTTTACACCATCTCTAAAGTCATCCTGGTTAAGCTCTGTTTATGTCAGCTAAGAGTTTGCTTCAGCTTACGCCATTTTGTGATTCTAATTGGGCGGCTTGTCCCATTACTGGAAGATCTTTGACTGGTTATTTTTCATGATAGATGAATCTCAAATCTCTTGGAAGATGAAGAAATAATCAACTGTTTCTCGTTCTTCGACTGAAATAATGTATACGGCTATGGCAGTTGCTTGTTTTGAGTTTCTATGGCTCAAGTCTTTTCTTCGTTCATTGGGTATTTCTCATCATACTCCGATGTGTTTATATTGTGACAATCAGGAAGCTCTTCATATTGCAGCCAATCCCGTGTTTCATGAGAAGATGAAACATATTGAGATTGACTGTCATTTTGTTCGTGATTCGGTTTAGTCCAGTGAAGTGGTTACTTATCATATTGGTACTTCCAATCAGCTAGCAGATTTTTTTACTAAGCCACTTGGTCGACAGTCCTTTCAGACTTTACTTGGAAAGTTGGGCATTTGGGATCCTTACGCTCCACCTTGAGGAGGAGTGTATAAGATATTTTATGAATATTCTTGTATATTTTGTAGTCTTAGATAGAATCTTTTTCCATTTGTGATTTTGTATATGCTGTCTATATATAGGCCTCTTGTACATTAATAAAATCACACGTTCATATTTTACGACAATCTCAACGTTCTCTGCTTAATTGAATTTGTGCATGCTAACACTGAAATGGTTCAACCTTAAAATGGAACTGTGGGTGCGGATAATCAGGGTTCTGGTTGTTTTGGGAATTTAATATTACTAACACATATGCTCACAAAAAATTAGAGGTTTTTGAAAGATATATTCCACATCGATTTTTTTTATGAGGATAATAATTAATATACAGAAAACCAACATGCCTCTGAAATTTAAAGAGAGGCTTGTACAATTCAAGATGGCTATCCATGTTCCCAAATAGCTCTATTAAGGTCTTAAATAGGTCTTCTCAAACAACTCCTAAACCTTTTAAATTTTAGAATCTTTGTTTTAAAAGTAATCAAGACTTCTTAAATTTAGTTCACAGTTGCTGGAAATCCCCCTCTCCACAAATAGGAACAATTACTTTAGTAATGGAGCTAAAAAAGAATTGGAATAAATATGTTTTTGGAGATCTGAACAAAAATATAAAATAGGTCAAGCAAAGTGTAATGGATAATGAAACCCTATTACGAAATTCGGTTACATATGTGTAGAGAAGATATTTTGTGATATTATTGTATCTTAGATAGAATCTTTTTCCATTTGTGATTTGGTGTGCAATCCCACCTGGTGCGCCATTCGCCGGAGCTGCCCAGCCAATGACCGCCGCCACTCCACCAACGGGTGCCACTAACACTGTCATCTCGGACTCTTATCGATCCGCCTTCGGCCAGACACAGTCCAAGGAGCAATGGAGTATAGTTTTAAACATGTTCTCTAAGTTAAATCCTTCTAACAATATGTTAGGTAAGACTGCTTTACCCTGGATTTTTGATACCGGTGCTTCGTATTATATGACAGGCGACAATGATCTTCTTTTTTATGTTGACCATGCTGAAAATGTTGTTGTCATCCTGCCTCATGGTAATATTTCTACCGCTGTTTAACATAGAGAACTTCGTTTTGGAGATTTTATTGTGACCCTTGTTCTCTTTATCCCGGCATTATAATGCAATCTGTTGTCATTTTCCAAGTTATACTAGTTTAAAATGTCTAGTTTTGTTTACCAAAAAATTATGTGTATTACAGAATATCAGCACGAGGACAATGATTGGCGCAGGTGAACAGCGAAGAGGAGTTTATTGGTTGCGGAGATTGGGAGTTTTACAGTCTACATAGTTGTTCTTATTTGTGCTGCTTCAGTGTGTTCGTCTACTTTATGGCGTCAGCGTTTTGGACATCCATCCTCATCGGTGTTGTCTTCTATCCTTGCTATTTCCTTACATACTAGTGATTTTAATAAAATTGTTCCCCTGCTTAGTCTGTCATCGAGCGAACCATTCTTGAAATAGTTTCCTTGTTAGTTCCACTAAAGCTAGGCATTTATTTGAACTTATACATTGTGATGTTTAGGTTCCCTATGGTTCACCTTCTTCTAGTGAAGCATTTTTTATTTTTGACCATAATTGATGATTATTCCCGAGTTTTTTGGATTTATTTGTTAGTTTCTAAATTGCAAGTACCATTGAAGATGAAGGAGTTTTGTTCAGACACAGTTCTGTTGTTCCATTGAATGTGTTCGGACAGATAACGGAACCAAATTCCTGCCTCTCAGATAATTTTTTCTCGAGAAAGGTGTTCATTTTAAGACCTCCACGGTCTACACACCTCAACAAAATGGGCAAGTGGAACGAAAGCACAAATATATTTTTAATGTTGCTTGTGCTCTTCATTTCCAAGCTCATTTTCCTATCAACTTTTTGGGAGAATGCGTTCTTACAACTACCTACCTCATTAATCGTACACCAAGACATGTATAAGATGGCCGATCGCTTCATTAGATCTTGTGCGGTTGCGCACCAGATTGGCTCATTAGATCTTCATGTGTTTTGGGTCTGTGTTTTGCTTCTCGGTTTCCACGACCACGTGATAAGTTTGCATCTATAAGTCGAAAGTGCATCTTTCCTGGCTATATAGAAAGCTTGTGGTGTTTATGAATTGGAGTCTCGAACTATGTTTGATAGCCAATGTGATATTTTATGAAGATTCCTTCCATTTTGCACCTATTTATATGAAGACGTCACCTGCCGATCCAATTCCATCTCAGTCACCTGCGGTTTTTTATGACTCCATCACTGAGTCGTTCGACCCGATAGAGCCACCCAATTCTGAAAAGCCGCTGCCAGCTCAACCGGTAACTCATCCAACCATAACCACTCACTTTCCAGCTTTGCCCGAGCCACGACCGCCTGCTGCCAGTTGGCTGTCGTCAGCCTCATTGACACCAGCTCTATCCGATATCCGATCTCCAGTTCTTGAGATAAAGCCACCTGCTGAACCGACGCACTCTGTGCCTGAGTTTAGTCGGCTAGTTCGTCCTCCTAGCACTCATCTTCGTTAGCCTCCGGTTAAATTGAAGGATCATATCTGCACTGCTACTTGCTCAATAATACCCCACCTCCTCGCTGCTAATCTCACGTCATCTAGTTCACTATTCTCAGGTATTTGTTACCCTATTGGTGATTATGTTTCTTGTAATAAATTTTTGGTTTCGCATTCTAGATTTTTAGCTGCAGTTACAGTTTCCGTTGATCTGGTCACTTTTACTAATGCTTATCGCCATTCTGATTGGTGTGCGGCTATGTCCAACGAGATTAATGCACTCGAGTGAAATAATACATGGATATTTTCTTCTCTTCCTCCTAGCAAGAAGGCAATTGGATGTAAGTGGTTTATCAGACAAATTTTAAGTCTGATGTTTCTATTGAGAGATACAAGGCTCGTATGTTTGTTCTTGGTAATCATCAGCTTGAGGGGACTGACTTCATCAAGACATTTGCTCCTGCCACCAAGATGAGTTCACTTCGTCTTTTCTTGGTTGTTGCTGCTATTTGTGGTTGGGATCTTCATTAGATGAATGTTCACAATGTATTTTGCATGGTGATCTTGAGGAGGAGTTCTACCTGCTTCCGCCTCCTATTTATACACTTCTTATGCTTGGGTTGGTTTGCAAACTTCACAAATCTCTTTATGGTTTGCGATAGGCTCTGCGAAATTGGTTTGCTAAACTTGTTGTTGCTCTTCATCTATTTGGGTTTTTTCAAAGTAAGGAAGATTACTCTTTGTTTTCTTAATTGAAGGATGGTTTCTGTTCATGTTTTGGTTTATGTTGATGATCTTATTGTTGCTAGTTCCTCTCCTAAGAGAATGGCCAAGTTCAAGAAGTATTTGTGCTCTTGTTTTCATATGAAGGATCTTAGTGCCCTGAAGTATTTCTTAGGCATTGAGATAGCTCATCGACCTGATGAGATGTTTCTATGTCAATGGAAATATCCTTTGGATATTTTTTTAGATACTGGGTTATTGGCAGCAAAACCTACAAATTTTCCAATGGAACAACATAATTTGTCACGAGATGATGGTACCTTGTTTGATGATTCAGCGTAGCATCACAGACTGGTTGGGAAGCTCATTTATCTCACCATTAATCGTCTAGAACTTAGCTATTCAATTCATACCTTAGCCCAGTTCATGGAGAAACCATTTTTGGAACATTGACATACCGCTCTGTGAGTTCTCCATTATCTTAAGAGTCATCATGGTCAAGGTTTGTTTCTATCAGTTAAAAGTTCGCTTCATCTTACAAATTTTGTAATTTATACTGGGCAGGTTGTCCGATTACTCATTGATCTTGACTGGTTATTTTGTGATGATTGCTGAATCTCCAATTTCTTGGAAGATGAAGAAGCAATCGACAGTTTCTCATTTTTTGGTTATGGGAGAATACCGAGCCATGGTTGTTGCTTGTTGTGAAAGTCTTTTCTTCGTTCTTTGGGTGTTGCTCATCCTACTCCAATGCATTTATATTGTGATAGTCAAGCATCACTTCATATTGTAGCCAATCCGGTGTTCCATGAGAGAACTAAGCACATCGAGATTGACTATAATTTTTTCGTAATTTGATTCAGTCTAGTGATGTGGTTACTTATCATATTGGTATTTCCAGTCAACCAGTAGATTTGTTTACTAAGGTTCTTGAACGACAATCATTTCAGAATTTACTTGGCAGGTTAGGTATCCGAGAACCTCATACTCCAACTTGAGAAGGAGTGTAGAGAAAATATTTTGTGATATTATTGTACCTTATATAGAATCCTTTTCCATTTGTAATTCTTTCTATAAATGTCTATGTATTGTACCTTTGTAATTCTATCTATAAATGTCTATGTATTGTACCTTTGTATCATTCATGTTTTACAATATGTTGATCTAATAAACCTTAGTGAACCAAGGCCATTCTAACGAGATCTTAAGCAATAGAAGAATAAATAATCTTTTGGAAAAAGAGATCTCCCCTTAGGAAAACACACATTTTACTTCGGACCTTTTACTTAGGTTATCTTAGTATTCGACAAATAATCGAGGTAAAATATTTACCTCGGTTATTTGAAAAAAATGAAGTAAAAAGTATTATTACTTCGATTTTAAAAAATCAAGGTAAATTTTTTGAAAAATCAAAGTAAAAAAATATTTACGACGGGAGATCGAGGGGTGACGGATGCCAGTCAAACCGACACCACAACCGAAGATCGACCGACACCACAACCGAAGGTTAACCGACATTGGTAATCTATTGAATTCTTGATTTGTTTTAGTTTTAAAAATAATCGATTGACGTAGCATCTCCCTCGGTAGCAGTTTCAGTGAAATAGACAGTGGCGTGCAATGTTGGTAGCGGTTTTGCTAGCTATAGTTTGGGTTGAATTCACTTTTCGTCCCATTTCCTAAAATAGTAATAATTCAGGGCTTTCATATTTTAAAATAACATATATGGAACGTAAAAATAATATTCACTAATTTTCATTCACCTTTTGTATATTATTATTAATATCATTATTTTATTTAATAACTAATATTAAATAAGGCTTGATTTCCATATATACTCACCAATGAAAATGTTTGACTTTGACTAATCAACATCTACCCTTACTTGACTTTCATCGATAAACAATAGTAACTAAGGTTTGACCTTAGCTAATCAACGGTTAACCCTAGATTGACTTTAACTAACTAACGATCAATCTTTACTTGAGTATCTATTTATAAACACTAATGAAAATGTTTGACTTTACCTAATGAACGGTCAATTTTACTTGACTTTCCATTTATAAACACTAATAAAATGGTTTGACTTTAACTAATCAATGTTCAACTCTTTTTTGACTTTTCATACATAAATACTAATAAAAATAATTTGAATTTAAGTAATCAACAGTCAACCCTTACTTGACTTTCCATATATAAACATTAATAAAATAGTTTGACTTTAACTAATCAGCGGTCAACCCTTACTTTACTTTCAATATATAAACACTAATAAAATGGTTTGACTTTAACTAATCAACGATAAACTCTTACTTGAATTTCCATATATAAACACTATTAAATTGGTTTGACTCTAACTAATGAACCGTGCAATTTTTACCCGACTTTACATATATAAACAGTAATAAAAAGTTTTGACTTTAAATGATCAACGGTTAACCCTCACTTGATTTTCCATACATAAACACTAATAAAAAAGGTTTTTCTTTAACTAATTAATGGTCAACCCTTACTTGACTTTCCATTCATAAACACTAATGAAAAGGTTTGATCTGAAATGATCAACGATTAACCCTTACTTAACTTTCCATATGTGAACACTAATAAAATCGTTAGAGCTTAACTAAATAATGGTCAATCCTTACTTGACTTTCCATATATAAACACTAATAATTAAAATTTGACCTTTACTAATCATCCGTAACCCTTACTTGACTTTCCATATATAAATAATAATAACTAAGGTTTGACATTAACTAATCAATGGTCACATGACTCTCTATATGTAATAATTATCACAAGATTAAACTTTAACTAATGAACAGTCAATCTTTACTTGATTTTTCATAAATAAACACTATCGAAAATGTTTTGACTTTAATTAATGAACGGACAATCTTTACTTGACTTTCCATATATAAACACAAGAGAAAAGGTTCGACTTTAACTAATGAACTTGCAATTTTTACTTTACTTTACATATATAAAAACTAATGAAAATGTTTGGCATTAACTAATGAACGAACAATCTTTACTTGACTTTCCACATATAAACAATAGTGAAAATGTTTGACCGTAACTAATTATCAGTCAATCTTTAATTGACTTTCCATATATAAACATGAATGAAAATGTTTGACCTTAATTAATCAACGGTCAACCCTTACTTGACTTTCCATATATAAACATAAGTTTGACTTTGGCTAATCAATTGTAAACCCATACATGAATTATCAAATTTAGATCCTAATTTTTTTTATATATCTCTACAATTATGAAAGTATACTAAGCGATATAATATTTTTTAGAGAAACTTTCAGGAAATGCGGTCTGTCTATTGATAGAATGTATTTCCCATGATGAATAATGTATTACTGACAAGAACAAATAGAGTACAAAAGGAAGTCTAGTACAAGTATAACTCTAGTTTAGTCAACAACTCTATCTGTAGCAAATCTAATCTAATCAGATATATGACTTATTCTAACACCTCCCGTCAACTCTTTCTATGATAATGATTTTATTTTTAATCTTTTATCAGTAAATAAGCTTTCTAAATCAGCTAGAATATACTCCCTCCGTCCCGCTATAAATTGCTTAATTTGACTTTTGGAAGTCAATTGCATCAATTTTTAAGTATTAATATCAATATTTATGCGTGTAAAAGAAATTTAGAAAAAATATAATATAAAAATACATGTTATGATGAATCCAACGACATATAATATGATAATA
>JAULKJ010075219.1:0-16052 GCA_032355405.1 Rubia balearica | reverse complement strand
CAACATTAAAGTTTTATTATATAACATGTAGCAGTTATAAAGTTTATAACCCGATTCATGCAACCCGAAAGTTTTATCTTAATTTATTCTATTTTACACTTTAAACCTTGATCTTTCCGTAACTTATGGAAAAATCGTCTTTCAAGAGACGGACTCTTATTTTCATTGGATTCATTATTTTTAATTTATTTATTCACACGGGACGTAAAAAGGGTGTTCCTGACATTCTACGAACAATGATGACGTGTGCATCCGAATCCAATTATTTCAAATACGATAAAAGTGTGAAAAGAGTGCCATATTGAATAAATGGCCGCGCAATTCCCGCCAAAAGTGTATGTCTTAGTTTTTAACTAACATTCAACTTTGCTTAGAAAAATTTGACAACCCTCCAAATTTTTTAATCGCCCTCCACTCACAATTCTGAAAAGTCAAAATCATTCCAACTTGGGGCTAAAATTAATTGTGGCGCCAACAATTACGTCGAAAAGATTCGAAGTGTTCTTCAGTGTTTTTATTTAATGTTTAACTATTTTTTTATTTAATATTTATTTTAATATTTTATTTATTAGCTAAATATTTTCATCTGATATGTCTTTTAATATTTAACTATTTTTGTTGATGTGCATGTTAACATTTTACTTGATGTTTTACTATTTAATTTATAGTATTTCTTTTGATATTTAATTAGTTTTATCTGATATTTAATACTTAATTTGATGTGAGTTTTAGCCATTAAATCCAAATTAGCCTAACTAGAAAAATCCAATTCTCAAGCTCAAATTTGATATGATTTTGACCCTTTCCCACCACTCAACCCATACCCTTCCCAAACACCCAATGTTGTAATGTTGCACCTTGTCTTGCCACCACCTGCTCGCATTAAAGGTGCTCCTTCATTTCCGCAGCATCCTTGTCGCACTGATTCTAGGAACTAATGCCATATCTCCATGACCTCTCATGGCTACGAAATGGACTTAATTGCTTGGTGATTGGAATTGAGATAAATATGGTGGAATTTGAAAATCCTTATTGAATGTTGAAGACGGTGATCAGAACAAGGTGGCAGTTAAAACTATCAGCTAATCATCCTTCACCCACATCCTAGTGGATAAATCTGATGCCAAATCACCCTCTCCGATCGTGAATTGCCATTACCTACTGCAACCATCGTCTAAATTTGATGCGTCACCCTCATCTTTCGTGAATCACCATCTCCTGCAAGCATATCCCCAACGACATTCGACAAACCATGATGCAACCATCAGAGCTGTTGGGCCTCAACCACTGCCCATCATCGCTTTCTTGATGGCGATGACAATAACGAGGGCGGTGATAATGGACAACGCCAAGTGCGTGAAGAAGGTTGCCGACGTGCATGAGGGTTTGTAAAGGATATGTTTTTTGGGGGAAATTGCATATTTGTCCCTGAGTTTTAGTGCTCATTTTAAAATAAACCCTGAATTAAAAGTAATTATGTTTTGACTCCCAAATTTTAAAAAGTTTCTATTATATTTCTGTCATATTTATGTTATTCTCTTGATTTTATCATGACACAGTCTCACAAGACATAGAATAAACTTTTTATATGGAAGAAAAATAAATTAAAAGAATTAGATGCGTAATAGAGATGAGTAACTTATATGAAATGAGTATTAAAGAACCCAGATGTTCTCTTGGGCCTTTAGTTATATCATCTCATGGCCTAATTCTCCAGTTATGTCGTGAATACAATTTATAGAGAATACACATCTTTAATGACTACAATTAGTTTTGAGTTAACTATATTTGTAAAATTCTCAATGGCTCCAAAGTCACAACATCTTATAAGTTCTCAAGAGGGATCAAAACAATAATTATAGGTGGTGAATCAATGTGACATTTGAGCAAATGAATATGAAATATGTGATAGATCTTATGGTAGGTGGTGAATCAATGTGACCTTTGAGCAAAGATATCTAAAAGATGGGATGGATCTTAGCATGTTCAGATAAAGTATCTTCTAAAACACTTCTCCAATACGTGTAATGAACTTGAAAAGTCCAAAATATTGAGGAGTAGATAGAAATTAATGTTTCAACCAGAGACGTCTGTTTTCTAAATTCTTAAGTATACCCAATCATTTACAACAAAAACCCTGCCAATTTTTTTTATCAGCATAAAACTTCATCCTAGATCGATCTCTTTTGTAGATGCTGTTGAAACCATGTAGTAGTAGTTTCTCTTAATTTGCTTCAAGATATCATGTACAACTGGGAACAATGTCATATAATCAGATGGTAATGACAATCGTTTAACACCATTTAGTGCCTCATAAGGTGACATGGCAATGCTTTTATGGAATGTGGTGTTACACCACAATCACCCATTTAAAAAGATTATAGAGGCCTCATTTAAAAAAATATTGCTAATGGGTTGATATGTAATATAAAAAGATACCTCATTATATGTTAATTAACATATTACATATTATATTAAATATATTTTAGGTATGTGTAGCCCATTTCTTACGATTTGCTTCAGGCCCCTAATTTTTTTGGGACCGGATCTCCATTTTACGGTGGTAATTAAATACTTCCAAGTATCAAGTTTATCTAATAAAGATAAGTTTCCACCACCTAACATATCTTCTCAGTTTGACGATCAGTTTCACAATGGTTGATTGAATTGTATTTCAGTGTCACTCTCATTTGAGAGAAAGCTCATTTTTAAAGAAGCTCACAATATTTTATTTTTGTCACTAATAATCGTCTCTGGTTCCATGGATAGTTCACCAATTTTCCGAGCAATGAAAAGATGGAGCGAATGTATTTGGTTAACCTACCCCCAGCTATTGGTATATTCTTAAAACCCAGAGAAATAAGTAATTTTTCCATGAATTTGATAGTTACATGTTTTTGGGTCTAAGAAGGAATAGGTAAAGGTTGCAATAAGTCGAGAGAATAGCTATGTTCACTCCTAATTTTCTGATATATGACACCCTAGGCTCAAATAAAATTGATAACACTCTTTGTCTTAATGCATTTTATCTTGAACGTCCGCCTAACGTAGAGGCAAGCATAGAAGAAAAAAGATTATCTTTCTCATCTCATGTTAAATCCAACGTAAATTTTCTTATTTCTTTTTCAATATCCCCTTTACATGTTGAAACTCATAAACTCCCTTAGATAATGCAGATTGAGTAATATTGTGCTAAAGGATCACCTTGATAACTCTCCTCTAATTGAACAACCCAAGAGGCATGTAAAGAGGTTATTGTTCTGACCTGAGCGTGTATAACACCAACTTCCAATTTACTATCATTAAAAGGCCTTCTGGAAAGGGCATCACCTACTATGTTTTTCTGAGTTTTTTTTTTGCTTTGAATTTCTAAGGTTAAACCAAGAACACTACTGGTTGATCATGTGATCCTTTATCATGGTCCCAACCATGTCGCTATTTGTAATGATACTCAACTCCTTGTTAGTCATATTGGTGATTCTTGAATTTTCAAGTCTATATTGCTTTATGTGTGCTTATTGTTCTTAATATCACTAAAATCCGCTATCGATTAGCAAATTAAGTAGGGGGTCAAATTCTATTATTTGTTTTGATGGCCATTTATTATTATTCAACATAAAATTACTAGAAAAACTTTGGGTCACAACTATTGTGAGAATATATTTTATGTCTTAGATTATCGTTCATCTACCCGTTGTCTATTGTAGAATCAAATAACTCTCAGGCTTCTTTAAAAATTGGCATGATAGGCTTGGTCAACTTCCATATTCGATTATTTCCATTTTTTCATACTTCTAACTCCTTATCATCTCATCGATTTTGCCTAAACTGAACCTTTGTGCCTCGTACGAAATGGCTAAAGCAAATCATTTATCATTTCCTACAAATGATACACATGATATAAGGTTGTTTGATATTGTGCATTGTGTTTTATTTGAGATTTTCAATTTTTTAATCTAATAATGATTTCTATTATTATGTTTTATTTCTTGATGATCATTCCCTATTCTTATGGTTTACCCGTTTCGCCATAAATTTTATTTTTGGGAAGGTTATCTTCACTTGGAGGCCATTTTTAAGAATCCATTCTATTCCATCACCATCATTTTCCAAAGTGATTGGGGGTGGGGAAATAGATTACCAATGGTCACTTACGTTGTCACTTTAAGTTTAAACATATTCATCAGTAAATTTCTTGCCCAAATTTCTAAGCAGAACAATCGAGTTGAATGTAAACACCATCATATCGATTAAATGGGCCCGTCTATGCTATACCAATTAACCATACCTCTTTCTCACTGACATGTCGCCTTTGATTCAACTCCTTATACCATCAACCGATTGCTCAATTATGTTCTTGGCAGACAATCACCTTTTGAAGTTATCTATGGAATCATTCATCTACAATAAATTCCATGTATATTGGTTATCGTGTTTATTCTTATTTGTGTTCATATGTAGATAAAAGTTTGGGATTTTTACATTTCTAACCCTAACTTTACGTTGAAAATGCCAACAGAACCCTGTAAAATGAGAAAGTGCCAAAATAACTCTTAACTTTATATGACATTGTGCAACTATAACATTGTGTCCTAATTCTGGCATTGACTACAGAATTTGAGTATTGACCACCCCTGAGAAGACGAAAATACCCTTGTCCCATTAGTTGAATTTATCCTTTTCATTTTACTCCCATGATAAAAACCAACACCACTACTCTTTTACCACCCCTCTCGTTCCCGCCGGAACCTCTCACGTTACCTCTCCAGGAAAACCACCCTCATCCGCCACCACTCCATTCCGCCAGAACCTGCAACCACCTCTCCTGTCACCCATCTAGTTCAACTCCCCGCTCGTTACCCAAGCCACTACCTACTGAGAAAATTCGGTGATTTCTGAAGTTAATTAGGAAGGAAAAGAGAAGAATAGGCATATAGAAAACCTAGATACCATCCCTCCAGAACTTCTCACCACTCCTCCCGTTCAACCCCCCATGACACGTTGAGAAATTCGATGAGAAATGCATTGACACATGAGCCTGTGGTAGTGTATCCGGGGTTTCGGCTGGGACTAGTGAAACGTACCCGTAAGTTTATTCTTCGCCTCTGCCACCGAAGGAGAGTGGATCGTTGTTTCCTTACCCACCACCACCGAAGCAAGGTGGATCATCTTCTGCATACCTGGCTTCGGCAGGATATCCTTCTCATGACACTCTTGCTACGACATATCCATTAACACCTGATAAGGAAATAATAAAACCATTTCCCTTGTAGGGAAAAGTTATAGATGGTAGTTACCTTATGGAATTAGTTTTCTTATAGAATTAGTTATAAATGGTAATTTTCTTATAGACTTAGAATCCTATTTCTGTTAGACTTTAGTTTGTTGTACCCCTATATATTGTAACCCTCATCATTGATGAGATGTGTCATTGATGTGATATCAATGCACCATTAATAAAGTACTTTATATTTTATCAACACCACCCCATCATTCTTTGACTCATTCTCCTCGATTTTGATGTTATCATCCTTCCATTATTCTTACCTGCGGACGCCCAGCAAAAAAATTCCTGGGTTTTTCAGTCGATATACAAATTGGGATGGCTCAACAATGACAACATCAACAATGACACATAAAGAAAAAAAGAAGAAGAAAAAGAGGATATTTTGTGTTTTCATTTTCATTTTTTTTATCTCAGGGGTAAAATGGTCATTTTATTACATTTTGGTTAAATATTCTGTTGACAATTGAAGTCAATGACGCTTAGGGTTAGATTGGCATATATGTCATAAAGTTAGAGTTATTTTGACACCATTTCATTTTGTAGGGTTTTATTGATACTTTCAATCTAAAGTTACGATCATTTATCCCTTTACTCTAAAAAATTTGTCCCTTGCAGTTTTTCCCACATTTTTCTGGTCAGGTCGAAGACGAGTGCTGGCTGTGTGTTAGCACAGGGCCCAAATTTTCCAGGGGTCCGAAAATGTTTTGAAAGCCTTTCATATGTATCATTCTTTTTTCCCTTTTAACATAATCATCAGAAATTTGGTCATGTAGTCCATAATTATTTGATAAGTTGGGCCACTTTAAATTTAAAACTTTTGGCCCAAGAATGCTTACGATTTCTTCTTCTTTCTTTCTAACATTTTATGCGCTAAGGTATTTTATTTTTAAGTTCAGGTATTTTTTAAAATTCTTCATAAATGGAAATATTCTTTTAAAAAAATATATATAAGAACAGTATTTATCTTCAACCTTTTATTTTATATCCACTGTATATTGTTCTTTTTCAAATATATTATTAAAAATAAAAAATTGGAGTGAGCCTCCTACCATTACACTTGGGTAGATTCTTATCCCAAAACCCTTTTTGTTCACTACTGGAAAACACCCCCATAAGCACCAGTATGTTAGTGATACCGGCGCTACAAAACAAAAATACCGGTGCCTAAAATAAATTCAGCATCGGTACAAAAACAATTGGTGCCTATGACTAAATTCAGCACCGGTGTACTGAATACCGGTGTTAGATGCCGGTGCCTTTGAAGAAAATATGAATTTAGTAATTTTCAACACCGATTTTTTATGAATGACATATACTGGTGCTAATACCGATGCCTATGACCGGAATAGTAATTTTTACAGGTAAAATTTTAGTGGGAAAATAGCTAGAACCAGTATGTTGAGGAATGACACCGGTAATAATACTGTTACTCATAATTTTTTTTAAAAAATGGGTTTATGATATGAGTTACTTTTGAAAATTGGTTTATGATATGAGTTAATCAAGAACATGCATGTACTACCGCTTTCCAATATTTCACCACAAAATTCATTTATTCAATATTTCTATATTTAGTCAAGAATAACAAAAATAGTGTATGCTGGAGAAATGGTTAATGGGGTAACACAATTTTGAGCCACAATGTAATTTTCCAAGAATTTATAGAAGTAATCAATGTTTACTTTCGAGACCCTTCCGTTCACCCATACATGCTCAAATTGTAGAGTTGCGATCGTATATTATTGTATTTCATTTTGGTTATGCCAATTTCGTGATTTGACGACTCGAACTTTTTTGGAGGAATTTAAGTGCAAAAACTAGAAACTTTACTCCTAACTCCAAATTGAATTTCGCTCGAACGTGATGCTACCGTATACACCCCCATTGTATTTTCCATGTTTGTGAGGGAATATTTAACAAAAATCAAGCACAAAAATATATTCATAATCTTTTCTAATTTTACTTTGTAACTTCTAAGTAATCAACCATAAGTTACTCTAGAACATGTACGGGTGCTTTCAATATTTCAAGCAAAAAATATTTTATTTTATATTTCTACATCCAGGCAAGAATAACGAAAATCATGTATTTTGGAGATGTGGGTAATGGGGTAACATAATTTTGGTCCACGGTGTTATTTTCCAAGAATTTATAGAAGTAATCAATGTTTCTTTCGAGACCCTTCCATTCACCCATACATACCCAAATTGCAGATTTGCGATCATATATTATTGAATTGCATATTGTTTTGCCAATTTCGTGATTCGATGACTCCAACTTTCTTGGAGTGACCTAAGTGCTTATGAGTAAAAACTTTACTCATAACTCTAAATCGAAATCCACTCGAATGTGATGCTAACCTATACACCCCATTGTATTTTCCATGTCTAAGGGAATATTTATCGAAAATTGAGCACAATAACATATCCTAACCCTTTCCAATTTCACTTTATAACTTTCAAGTAATCAAGCATAAGTTACTCTAAAACATGTACTAGCTCTTTTCAATATTTCACCAAAAAAAATGTATTTTATATTTCCATTTAGGAAAGAATAACAAAAGTCATGTAAATTGGAGCAATGGTAATGGGTAACACAAATTTGGACCACAGTGTAATTTTTAAAGAATTATGTTACAAACTCTTCCGTTCACCCTTGTATCCCAATTTTCAATAACGTGATTGTCTTTTATTTAATTGCATTTTGGTTTCTCCAATTTTGTGATTTTCCTCCTCCTAATTTATTCTTATGGACATAATTATAAAAAACAAAAAGTTAACTTAGAGGGAAAAATATACTAGCACCAACATTGTTTTTTCAGTCATATCGGTGCTACTTGTAGCGGGAAAATGAAAATTTGAATTTTTGTACAATATTTTTGAGGGATTTTTTGAGCACCGGTAGCACCATTATAGGCACCGGTCATACTACAAGTGCTAGGTACTTAGAATATTTTTCTTCTCTTTGCTCTCGGGAAGAAAAATAAATTCAAACACCGATTTAAAGCAACGTCATGTAGATGCGTTTGAAATACCAAGCACCGGCATGATCACCATGCGTACCGGTTTTCATACCGGTGCTACGGTGTTAAAAAAAACCTAATGCTGCCCAAGTTAGAGCTTCGAAACCCTAATCATATAAAACCATCCTCTCCTAATAACCCTCACTTCACCACCTCTCCCCTCCTCTGCCTCCTCTCCATCATTTCTCTTCTCCTCCGCCACCTCTCCCTCTTTGGTGCCTCCCATCCTTTGAAGGCTTTGACGCCAACGACTCTCTCTGCCCCTGCAGATCCGCCTCAGCTATAGATGACGCTTCTCCTCTGGCCGCACACCTTCAAGCTCTTCTGCGAGAGCATTATTGCCTCTGCTCCACCTTCGCGCTATCTCCGCTGCGGTGCACTATCCCTGACACATTCTCTTGGACCAACCCCAACACCATCTCCCCGCACTCTAGTCTCTGGTTAGAGTCGTGAGCTCCACAAAAAATGCCAGATTTAGCTCAGATCCGCTCGCCTCAGGCTTTGCATTTGATCTCACCTTCACGGTCCCGGTTCGTTGATATTATCTAGGGTTTATGGAGATTAGGTTCTAGTTTTTTTTAATAATTGATATTGTTAATCTATGTTTAGCTCTAGTTTGTTTCATGAATTGAAGGCTGATATGTATTTTTAGATATATGTAATGAACTTCTGATTTTTTAATGTTTTGTTCGGCCTATTGGTCTGATAAAGATGCTATGGACATTCTTCATAGCTCCACTATCCCAGTGTTTGCTAATCTGATTCTCTACCATTATCTTGCTAGTGCTCTATAGTACTTAGCCACCACTAGATTTGATATCTCTTGTGGCATTAACATGTATATCCAACATCTGCATTCCCCCGAGATGATCATTTCTAGGTGGTCACTTGAATACTTTGTTATGTTTGCAACACCCTGCACTACGACCTCTTTTTTCACCCTACTTCAGGTTCATTCACTCACCGGTTATTCTGATACTTATTGGGCCAGATGCGTTGATACTCGCAGTTTTACCTATGTTTATGCATTTTCTCTGCAGCAATCTGGTCGCCTATCGTCTCTCATAATAGTTGTGAGTTCGAATATTATGCTTTGGCTTAATCCATTGCTTAGGTTTCTTGGCTAGGATATTTTCTTTGAGACCTTCAAGTTGCTCTCTCCTCTCCGCCCATTTTCCTATGTAATAATAACAGTGCTCTCTGATTCATTGTTTAACTTTATAATCAAAGCTTTGATGTACAATAATCTCAAGTTTCGCTTGTGGTGGTGTGGGGTGGGGGTTTATATTAGATTATTTGTGTATATTTACTATTTTCTATGTGTAGATTAGGCTATTATCATTCCATTATCCTTAACTTGAATTAATGTGTGACATTTATTATTCCCCTTTAACCTGGTTTCCTTTCCCGTTCCTCCTCTTCTCTATTTGAAAAGAAGAATCAGTCCCATAGCTTGGTCCCATCTAGGCGACATCAATAGGGTACCCACTTTTTGCACCGGCTTCACCTCCTCTCAATTTTATCCGAAGAAGAAAATATACCCAATATATAAGATGGTGATTCCTTTATACCATAATTCATACATAAAGCGAATTATTTTAGGAAAAAAATAGTTCATTAATAAGAGGCAAACAACATAGTTTAAGTAAATGCTGGTGAGATATTAATGAATAAGGTTGCTAATAAATGAAATGATCCTATCCCTACTATATTTCTAACACTATTCCCCCCAATCAAAACCGCCAGTGACGGGAGTGTTTGGGAATCCAACCATTTATATTCATCGAATTGGTCAAAAGGCTTACATTTGAGTGATCCTACGACCTGATAGGGGGATAATCCTATTTACACAAATACAGTTAAAGATAAAATTATGAACAACAGTGTTTGTCGCATTATGGAAGAAGGTATATGAGATGATGAAGGGGCCCTCATCTATTGTGAATCCGTCCAACAAGCTCGACCTAAACACGCCAAGCGGAGTCCACTGACTCGAAATAGTGTCCCATCCCTAATATATCACAGTAACAAACATTAGACTTGACATTTATCTTTTGCAAGTTGCATACTTGCAAGAAAGATATGTCAACCACACAAAAATAGATCTACTAGCACTTTCCAAATCAGCATTAAGGCAACCTAAATGAAAATTAACAACTCATGAACTAAAGAATCCAGCCAGTCTCCATTATATTAAATCTCTCTTACGAATGTAGGAACTTAACACGGTAATTTTTGATTGCCAAAAATGCATTTTCTTTGGTGTTTTAGAATAATAATTTGTGTGTACAAAAGCTACTAACCCGAACCAGATTGAAAAGTGAAAATTTCCAATCTAGATGAGGTCTACAAATCTACCCTGGATCCTTAGAAAGGAATCACCAAAAGTCAGTTGATTAAACTACTTTTGACTAGGTTTTCTCCTAACCTACTTCGGAGAGCAGATCGGAAGCCAACAAAGTTTACCGCTACAAGGTCTCCAAAAAACCAATGTTAACAATAACTTTCAGATCTAATGTTCTATTAAAAAACAGAACCATCTTTTGAGACATAACCTATATTAAATAAACAAAAACTAAATAAAAATAAAATAAAATAAAATAAAGAAAAAAGGAAAGCGGAATGACAAACAGAAAAGAACAAAGAGAGAAACAGAGAAAGACAAGTTAAGAATAAAACTAAAAAGAGAAAAATTAGAAAAAAATCTTAGCGCACCCCGATGATGTTCCATTACTCCAAAAATCAGATTAGAAACTCATCATCAGAGATTGGCCAGTTATTGGTGACTGAGTTTTAAATCCTTGCCGAGAAAACGTGATTGAGTTCCTTTATCGATCCATGCTCGACTGGTTTCCGGCGAGACATGAGCAGTAGTGAGCTAGTTAGCTTGAGCCTGAGTGAGTGCATATCTATTTTAAAACTAACAAAGTCCCGACAACGACCCGAATTTCAGACCCATTAATAGTGCCCGTTTATTCTTAGAGAAACTCCATCAAGGCCACACACGTGACTGCAGTGGCAGCAGCCGACCATGGTGGTCAAAGCTATGAGAACATGGTAGCTGAAATTTTGAGAATTGGCTGGACTTTTAAAGACTATAAGGTTTTACGTTTGAAAGAACAATGAGGTTGTGAGATCTGAAAGGTGGTGGATTTAGGCGAGAGACGAAATGTGGGCTGAGGGGTGGGGGGAGAGGTCGCCGAGCCTCCCCAATGGTAGTTTTTTTTATAGAACTGGCGGTAGAGCTGTTAGGGCTTGGGTTTGATAGAGAGCGTTTGCGTTGAGAATGTGATTGGTTTGAGAGGAACATTATTTCATCTATTAAAAATGGATAAATATATTACTAGGCACCATTATTATTTTTTTAATTTATATAAAAATTTCTTTTTTAATGGTTTTATCTGATTTTGATTAACTCTATCAACTTCATGATGGCAGAAAAGGAAAGACACATAATTGAATGGATAAATTCAAAAGCACTTTATATAACAAAAAAGTATGGAACAAAATATTAATTAACAATATTTTTCAAAACAAATAAATTAATTAACAATATCCTGTCAGATGAGAACAAACTCCGAGCGGATAAACACAGAGGCGCAGTGCTTTATGGCGGTAAAGAGAGAACATGGTACACCCACGTGTGTACCCCAATGGTTGTGGTTTGGGTATCAATTGGAGGGATACACGGTTCGAAATTCGGGGCGCGCAATGTGGGGATGTCTTGGGGGTGCTATGGGGTTTATTCCCCTGGCTCTCCTCCCGGTCCCTTGTGTGTCCACCGGGTACGGGCCAGCCCAATTGCTTCCTGGCGCTGGGTACCGTGACTTAACTCCTCATCCCGGTTCCTTGTGTGTCCACCTGGTACGGGTCGACCCAATTGCTTCCTGGTGCTGGGTACCGTGACTTAACTTCTCATCTAATCCTATGGTGTTGGGCGAATGGGGCCAAAAAAAAAGAAAGGGAGAGAACATGGTTATTCTTGAAATTGCTGGATGCAGAACCCGACACGTGCCCTGACACCTGTACAACGTTGTAGCAATCGAGGCGAAATCCAGCCGACACGTACTCCATTGCATGCATGCATGTCTGCATCCCCTTATTTCCCTCTCCTCTCTCTCTATATATCCTCTTCCATCTTCACCAGAATCACCACTTTCCTTACTACTTTACCTTCTACATTCAGAACAAAGCTTGAAGATCTGTCTAAGTAAGAAGAGTTTACGGATCTGTTCGGAGATATTAAGGATGGTTAGAACGGTCGGAAGAAACCTCGCTGCTCCGTTGATGTTCCTCAACCTGGTCATGTACTTCATTGTTCTGGGCTTCGCGAGCTGGTGCATTAACCGCTACATCCAGGGCCAGACTTATCATCCCAGTAAACTTCTCTCTCTGATTCTTAATTTTCTTCTTTCATGTTTTCTCTCCTTTTCTGATTTGGAGCAGATGGGTTTGAACTAGATTGGATATAGAAATGTGACATTAATTTGGTCATTTCTGATTAATTTCAGGCATGCACGGGAACGGAGCAACTCCATACATGCTGACATTCGCCATACTGGCGTCGGTGCTCGGGATAGCCTCAAAGATCGCCGGCGGGAACCACCTGAGGGCCTGGAGGAACGACAGCCTCGCCGCCGCCGGATCTTCCTCTCTGGTGGCCTGGGCAGTAACCGCACTAGCATTCGGGTAACCTATACATAACTCACAAAAGTTTCTGTCCAAATCCCAATCAATTAGCAGAAAACTGATCAAAATGAATGGATTTGTTCACATTCGATGTAGATTTGCTTGCAAGGAAATCAGCCTGAGCATGGGAAGAGGATGGAGGCTTCGAGTTCTCGAAGGGTTCATAATAGTTCTTGCCTTCACTCAGCTTCTGTATGTGCTTTTGCTTCATGCCGGAATGTTCAGCAGCAGATATGGGCCGGGATACCACGACACTGACTATGGCCTCGGCGGGGCCCCGGGGGCTGCTCATGACCCGAAAGCTACAGGGGTTGCTGGTTCCAGAGTCTGAATAAAAGATGTCTAAATTCATGAAGATGTATTCATGGGTTTTAGTTGATATCTTGTTTGATGTCTGAATGTTTTTAAGTTGGGGTTTGTGGAGCTTTGTTGTAATGTGTAGTGGTGTTTTGTTGCGGTGGTGGTGTGAGTGATGAAGTGGGAGGGATGAGGATGATATGTCTCCATCTCGCTTTGTATTTTCGAGTTATATGACATTATAAAATAATTTGTTGGAGTACTGTATATCTCTCTTATGTGTACGTTTTCTCATTCTTTGACTAACTAGCATTTGAAGGCAATTATAATAGGGGATATATACTGAAGAATGAATAATGGCCTGAAGATGATCATCACAGTTTGATCATGATCACAAGCTGGTTTTATGAGCTTGGAAGTTTGGTAGTTAGTTAAACAGTTGGTTGGGAACGATGTCATTATACTTTGCTTTGTTTTAGCTTTGTTTTTTTTTTCTGATTAACTGCCTTCACAGTATAAATACTGGGGCTTTTGTACTGTTCAAAGCAAGAAATTCAGAATCAGAAAACTTGACTCTCTTCTCCCAATTTCAACTAAACCATAACCGTCTTCTCTGAAGCGGTTATTTTGAAAGTTTTTGATTTGTTCAATATGTAATTGGTTGTTTGTATGTAATGTTTCAAAAATTGAATATAATACCTGCTCATTCGTCCAAATATTCGAATTTTTAATATTCATGACATGTAACGTCAGAGAGATATCATTTGTTAAAGACTTAATAAAATGTTGTTTGGTAAGAAGTCACAAGTGTTGACAAACTACTTCCAAGTAATTTGCATTCGGGCCACTCTTATCTGAAAAATATCTCCAACTGACCAATTTTTTCACTCTACATTTAATGTTAATTTATTTGTTGAAATGTTGGCACATGGTATTATTTTAGACGACAAGTTAATTCATACATTACATTGCACAATTGGTTAAGTACTTTTGAATAATGAAGGGTATGTGCAGTGGTGGTCTCTTAGTTTTAAGAGACCATTCTAGAGATCGAAAATCTTCACAGTGAGAGGCTCTAAAGTGGTCTCTTAACAAGAGACCACTCAGGGCATGTGCAGTGGTGCTCTCTTAATTTTAAGAGATCGAAAATCCCCACAGTGGGGTCTCTTGAGTTGTCTCTTAACAAAAGACCACTCAAGAGTCTCTTGCTAAGAGGCAGCCCAAGAGACCATTGTGTCAGGCGGAAGACGGGACATTTGCAGTGGCTGTTGCGCGGCCCTTTTTTTCAAATCATATTGGACACGGGGCGAGCATGGATTTGACCACGTGTCCCATTTTAATGGGCAGATGGGTTTTCAGCTTTGAATGGGACACGTGTCCCACTCCCAGGGTGACACATGTCCCAACGGTAATTTTTAAAAAATCAATTTTTTTAATTCAAATTTTAAATTTACAACACCCACATTTTTACTTATAAATAGATCCGAATAGTGAAAAATTATCGTATGATATATTTTTAGATTCATCGTAACTTATATTTTTAGAATATCTAATTTTAATAATTCATTGTTATACATAATTTAAGATATTAAAATCATAAAATCATCAATGAATAGTGAAAAAAGAAGTGGTGAGACAGTTATAAAGGGATGGAGGGAGTAAGTTTTTTCATTTTTTGACATTCCCCGTTTTTTGAATTTTTTTCGCTAATTTATAATTTTTATTTTTATTTCCGGAAGGTGGATTATTTTTATACATTATAACGTATTCTTAAATTTAACATTCATCTTATTTTGAGTTGCTAAACATTTACATTAAATGTATAGTAACAAAATTAATGAGTAGGATAGAGAAAATCAAGTGGGCTCCATGAATAGTGCAGAGTGGTCTCTTACCACCGTGGAGGTAAAAAAGAGTGGTCTCTTAAGTGGTCTCTTAGGATGAGTGGGAAGAGAGAGATTGAAAAAAATAATATATTTAATTGGAAAAAGACCGCTAGCTGTCTCTATCACAGCACATGGTCTAAGTACAAAATCAATTAATTACGCACAACTAGCTAGTTGGTGGTTGGTCAAACTTTACTCTCAAATATTTTGCACTCTTTCCTCGTATAGCAACATGGATTAAAATAATTTGATATATATCGTCATTAGGCCTATAAATTCAGAGTCCAGCAGAGGCAGTATTTCCATTCTTAGGGTATGTATAGTGAGGGTTTTAGAGTGGGTTGAATTAAAAATTGGGATCAAATAGGGACAATTTATACCCATAATGGGGGGTTGAAATCTGTCCCAATTGATTGATTGTCCCAATTGATTAGTTGAAATCTGAGGTGAAGGAGAGAGGTTGATTATTTAATTAACTGAAACTATTTTAGTAGTTTGGGAGTGGTTTCCCCATTGTACATGGTCTTTTAGCTATTTCCTCTTCTGTTTTGCATCATATTTTGAAAGAAGAAAGAATGGGTCTGACAGGTAAAATAAAAAAAATGATAGGTCAAACTCATGTGAAGCACTCGGGAGTGGGAGACGCTTTTCACGATATGTTCAGCAAAACACCGCCGCAGCTGACAAATTAAGTTCAAAACTTCACTCTGCTCGACGGTGTTCTTGGAGATTCAGGATCCCAGTTCTGCTGGCACTGCACCCTTTATTTCTTCTAATTTACACTTTAAACCTTAGTCTTTTCATGACTTATGGAAAGACCGTCTTTCAAGAGACGGACTCGTTTGTATATGCTTTTGAAATCAGAAATAAA
>JAULKJ010075012.1:0-16053 GCA_032355405.1 Rubia balearica | reverse complement strand
TGTATTCATGACTTGGTTTATAATTTTGTAAGATTTTAGATTACCATATTTTCTATGTCCTATGAATATTTTTGTATGATTTGTATTTTCCATTCATGTACGATTCATGCCATGTTATACCCTATGATGCATCCATAATTCCATGCATAGTATAATATTGTGCTAGGCTATTTAATGCTTTCCAGGGAGTGTTAGACTAACAACATCATCAGCTTGACATACTGGGAGATGAGTGCATTAATGTTGAATTGAATAGTGCTGACTAAAAAAACATTAACTCTAATAGGCTAGTTACGTGAGTAATTGCATGTTAGAAGCGGTGGACCAGGGGGTTTCCATTTTAAAACTCCTAATGCGGGGAAACCCTTGTATTACCCCGATAGATAGGCATTGTAGTTTGTAGCCACTAGAGTTGTATCGACCGTAGAGTCATCACGAGATGCCAATTCCTTTGCCTTTATAGGACTAGGGTTGGTGTCCATAGTGGAGTGCCCAGGACATAGTGTCCTTACTCTCGTATCAAACGGTTTCCACCTATGTAAGACTATATCCTTTAAGCGAGGGTGCGTTAGCATCGGGAGTGAGATGACAGGAATAAATGCTGTATTGAAAGATTGAAGCACATCCCTAATTATGGAGGCGGTGAGATGTTTTTGAAGGGAGCCAAACCTTTTTGAGATAGACATTGGGATTCCCGACCATATCCACACTATATGACATAGGTGTTTGAATAGGTTTATATGGTTATATGTGATGGAATCTAGTATCAAAGTCATTAATCGGTCATGTTATGCAAATACCCCCAAGACTAGTTAATCATAGTTTAAATCCCGTTGTTTGCATGCTTACTAGTTTGTTAGACACAACCCACCCCAATTATCTATTTAAATCACTAGATAATCCAGACACATAATCCGAGTGACGCCCGATTGTGAGTTTTTTCAAGCTAACTCTTGAATTCTAGTGTCTCTGTGGATGACCCCCGGCTTGCCACTAGCTGCCTTATACTAGCATTGAGTACGGGAGAAAATTTAAAAATTCTATCTTTGAAACCATCCCATGGGAATTAAATGACCCTGTGGGGTACGGGTCAAAGTTTGGCACCATTGCCGAGGACACTAGTTTAAGTTTAATTGGTAGCAACACTAACTAGTCGGTAGAGTAGCTTGTACTTTATTTTTCTTGTTTTGTGTTTGTGTTTTTGTTTGTAACCCATTTTGTGTGTTTATTTTTTTCCGAAGTAGGTGTTGCTTGAGTTCTTGGTGTCAACCAAGAGCACTTGCATTACCCTTCCAAATTTTGTGTGTTTTCTTTGTTTTGGTTTATTGAAAAAAAAAATGTGGAGACACTACAAGAAACAAGGCCTTTTACCTCAGTTTTATAGGACTTTTTACTTTGGTTTTTAGTCTTGGAATAATTGAGGTAAATATCGTGGACTGAAAAGTACCTTTTACTTTAGTTTTTAATCGACGTAAGTAGGTTTGTTGACTAACGTCGGTCAAAGCAAATAGGCCAACTGGAGGAGATCACAGCTGCGACATCGTTGAAGCTGACGTTAGAATCCACATGCATGCGACTTCGGTCTCAGCAAGAAGGTATATGATGGGAGAGAAAATACTGCAACATCGTTATAGTCCCTGTCGGTCAAATTCTGAGCAACGTCGTATACCATTGAATGCGACATCGCGCCCCGTGGGGGACCCACATCATTTCTGGCTGATGTGGAACATTGACGAGTACAAAATCATTTTAAATAGCCGACGTTGGTTAAAAATGATGTTGGTTTAAGAGATGTTGGTCATGCATCATTTGGGCACTGGTTTATGTGACATCACTGATGAATTGGTTGGACATGGTTTCTTGTAAAATTTATAATATTTAATATTTGATGACACAACTTATCGTTCGTCGATAGTCATTTCATGTTATTTAAAATGGGATAAATTGTGAAATGGTTAAATTTCAAACAACAATCAAATTTTGTTCATTTAATGTGGTAAGAAATGATGTGTTCAAACCAAAAAAAAAAACTATATCATATAATACAAATACATGTTACAACATATTGAAATACATAAGGTTAATATGATTTTGAACAATGAATTATATTAAACCACCATTTTCCATGTTGTACGACATTGTGATTGTCAGGGCGACTAGTGAAATTACAAGTCCATCCATCTACATGTTAAAATTCTATTGATGATTCTCTTTGGCCCTATTACAACCAATACATAGTAAACAAAATTTATGTTAGGATTAGGCAGTCCCCAAGTGAAATACACATAATGTAGTCAAACGTAGATGACATTAATTTCAATTTGAAAAACATAAGTGAACTAGTTTGAAGCGACGTCGCACGTATGGAAAATTGATGTCATCAAGACCAATTAATAAGCGACGTCAGATATGCATAGACATGTCAACAATTCCTCGTTCTATGCGACGGTGGCACTTGTTTGGTACCATTTCGCATAGCCCAATTAAATGTGACCGAACTTGCACATTCAAACTCAATTAATACAAATATTGGAAAGAAAAACAACATACAGTACATAACATGTAACACAATCATTATATCTCATGAAATTTCAAAATCTTTGATCAATGATGGCTAGGCATTTGGTTTAATGCTTGTAGTTGTTATCAAATTTATGGTTCTTAGTATATAATTCCATTGATTAAATACCTTTAGGCGTTGTTTGTCTAAAGTTCTTATCAATGAGGTTTGGAAATGGTTGTTGAACGTCTTTGCAAATTACTAACTAAGAAGAAATGAATGTTGATTTTCAAATGGAAGTGATAACATTCCCCATATGCAATTAATGTGAAGGAATGAGTGAATGAGTCTAGGATCTATAAATGGTTCGGGAGTGGAAATCAATTGCCCCCAAGACTTTGTTAATTGTGATTTTACCATTTTTTTAGTGGCTTGTTGCATGATAGCGTAACTGGTTTATATTGTTAGTTGTGTAGTCTTTCAATTCATAACTTATGAAAAACTAACCAAAAACAACCCCTCTTTACATTCTTTTATATATGTATATATCTATATCTAAGCTTATATCCACCTTTATATGCATGAACCCTTAGGAAAATCCCTCTTCTTTGTGGACGACCCCGACTTTCCACTATCTACTGAATTGTATTTAGTAAGTATTTAGGGCTTATAAATTGTATCTTTGAGAGGTACGGCGACGAACTCCAAAATTTTGGCACCGCTGACGGGGAAGAGGCATTTATTTTCAAGTTTTTGGGCATATTTTGTTGAATATTAGTAAGTTATTTTATTTACCTTCTTTTTGGCTCCTATGATTCCTGACTGTGAGTAGAAAAACCTTCCTAATGATGTCTCTGATATCTATGATAAAAGTGGTGCACATTAATGGTACTGAATCTCCAAGACCTGAATTGAGCTACATATATGTATACTACAGATCGAATTATGAGTTTTATAACCAGGTCCACAGTTTGAAGGAAATATAAGTTGATGTAAAGACTAGTTTAATTTTTGTCGTGCAATTCATGACATATGACTGCTTCTAAAAATGTATATTTAGAATCAGTTTATCTGATTTATCATTGAACTCATTGATATTAGGATACGTGGTTTGATGTAAACAATTATTTAATGGTTTTCACACTATGCACGACATTTACTTGCACTAATAAAATCCTCAAAATTAATAAATGTTTATCTAAAATTGATATTACCGGCTCTAGAAATTATGATCTTATCAACGCCAACATACTCCGCTGGCTTCCTACAAAATCAATAGGTTGGTTTAGGTATGTTTCAAAGCATCGACGATCTTTTATCTCATGCCTTAAATTCATAAAATCCCACGTGAAATTCCACATCAATGACCTCGACGAGATGTCATTGGCTTCCATTGATAATTAATGGTATTTATTTGAATTTTTTCACTAAAAACATCTTGAGCAAGAATGGGGTTGCAAAATAATTAGTTTTTTTATATCAATAAATCGCGTCTAGGGCAAGGGATTATAGGGTTTCCTTCTCTTTTCTATTAAACTAATTTTGCATAATATTATTACAATAAGAGATGGGATAAACCCATTTATACTAAGGCATTAGCTAAATATTAAAATTCTCTCTAAAGTCTCTGTAGCTGGAAGAGATGTATACAAAAGCACTAGTCGGTAATATTAAACAAAGGCCTTTGTCGTAATGAGAATGGCGCATCAAATATAAGTGGTTTTCACTATGTGTCCTTATAGTAGAAAAAATATTATCGACCCGACACTACCATCAGAACCAATCACATTGAAGTATCATATAAACGCAAATTTAATACTTAGAAGAAGGTTAAAATTTATCATTATAAATTGGATGTAAACGATATCTTAAAAGTGATTGAAAATTCATAATAATGATATCTACTCGTGTCATGGACCTTTGGTTATATTTCTATAAGGTTTCATGTTTTAATTGTGTTGATTATAATGCGGGTCGTGCAATGCACGATTTTTGCCCGTTATAAAGTTTTTTTAATAATTTATATGTGGCATTACTTATTAGTATAAAATAGAAGCGAATTGGTTTTATGGGATTTATACTTGGGCCCATTGATTAAAGGCTATACATTTGGATGCAAACACTAGTTTAACACCCGTTTGAAACGCACAATATTTGCACGCTTTAATTTTTTTAAACATTAATGATGTCATATATGTTATTTTATTCCATTTAATCATGGACGGAGGAGGGAGTAGTGCAAGTTTCTTTGAATATGAAGTCTGGGGCGGTTACTGAAATAGTTGATCTTTTGGCTCCCTTGATTCCCGTCTTTGATTTGTGAAATCTTCTTAAAGATGTCTTTGATTTATATGATGAAAGAGGTGCACATGAATCCTACCATATCACCAATACCCAAACTGAGCTACATATATGTACACAGCTAATTGATTTATGACTTTTATACCTAGGTCCACTATTTAAAGGAAATATAGTTTGATGTAAACACTAATTTAGTTTTTGTCGTGCAATGCACGCCATACGGCCACTTAAAAAATATATTGAAAATAAGTTTATCTGATTTATTTTTGGACTCATTGATTTTTGGATATGTGGTTTGATGTAAATAATATTTCAATGGTCGTCGTGCTATGCACGACATTTACCCGCACTTAAAATATCCGGTCAATTAATAATATTTTGACTAAAATTGACATTCGCTGCTCTAGAAACTATGATCTTACCACCACCAACATACTCCCTTGGCTTCCTACAAAATAAATAGGTCGGTTCAAATATGTTTCAAAGCATTGACGATCTTTTCTTTTCTGTCAAGTTTAAAATTCATAAAATCCTACCTCAAAATCCGCATCACTGGCCTCAAGGACATGTTATTTGTGAACCCCAACCTTGATGGAGTCAATACAAACAATGCATCAGCGTTTTAAGTGTGACTTTTGTCCCCTGGAGTTGCGTCAAAGCAGTAGACCTATAAATAGGAGACCAATATTTGAGTCTCATTCCCGAGAAAACTCAAATAAACATTTTTTTCATTCCCTAGTCTGCTCCAAGAAAGAAAGCGAAACAATACAAATTCTTCCTTTTCCGCTTGATCAATAAATCCATTAAACCATCTGATCTGCACTCATTAGAACTTACTCAGGCCATCGTCTTATTATGTGCTTCATCGCCTATCACAAATTAGCTCAAGAGTTATTAATATATGTTATTTTATGCCTATTAAATTATAAGTGTTAGTTTAGAATTTATATATATTACATGAAATGATTAATAATATTATGTTCTTTCTATGTCTATTATTTGGTTTCATAATAATTAAGCACATTGTGTACCTTATCACACTATACTTTATTATTGTGATACTAGGTGAATTAATTACCCTGATATTATATGTAAATGACCGGCTTGTACTTTATCTTTCCATGTAAAACTTGGATACTGTGTTACACAATTACTTGTCTGTGTTTTTTGGATCCCCATTGCGATTGTAGTTAGGTCAAAATCGGCGGGAAACGGTATAGACCGGACCGTCTGATTAGATCGGCTACACGTGGAGTTTTTGTATGCTAGCATTAACATCTAGATTTCTTATACGAGCTCGTAATGGAACATTATGTGCGTGGTTGAGAAGTATGGATTTCTTGATCTTGATAGTCTTCAGGCACTATTGAAGGGTTATGCCCTAATGTTTCGCCACAGTGGCCATATAGGAACTGGACTGTGTCTTGGCATAACCCACCCATATCCTTTTACTTTGTGCTAGGATGTATGTGGCTATTTGTATTATGTGATCACTAAATTTAACTTGGTAATTATTTGTGATGGAACCTTACTAAACTAGGAGTTTACTCTAATTTAAACAACTCTAATAGGTGTACCTAAGAACTTAAAGTAAGGTACAATGCTGCCTTTACTTCTTTTGAGGAAGGATCCTAGACGAACTTTTAGATTTTTTTTGTTTAGGTGTTGTTATAATAATATAAAACAATTAATGTAAAATTGATCCTTGCTGCATGTATTTTCGCTAAAACCTCTGTTTAATACTTGTATAAATATTTTCACTGAAATATAAAGTTAGGTTTTGTATTTCTAAATTTTCTTCCGCATAATCTGTATTTTCTCTTTACTGCATAAAAGTAATCCGCCTTGCTGGATTCTCGGTTACACACTCAGGTCTGACCTGATACTTATTTTGGGCGTGTTGGTTGTGGATTTGGGGTGTTACATTACTGGCTTCCAATAATAGTAATGGTATTCCTTTGAACAATTTCAACAAAAAAAGCATAAGCAACAATGGTGTTGCAAGAATGTTTAATATTTTTATATAATTAAATCATTTCTAGAACGAGGGTTTATACACTACTGAAAAACAAGTACATAGGCACCGGTACCTAAGCCTTGGGTGGTAGAAATAGGTGCTAAAATGATGATAGGTACCTGTTTTATGAGGAAAAACATGGAAATTGGTGCCATTTTCCTTTTCCAGCATCGAAAAACAGACACTGACACCCAAAACCGGCCCTTAAAAAAATATGGAACCGATAGAAAACTTAAAAGAGCTAGAAACCAAGGCACATAGTAGAAAAGTCACTGGGATATTATGATGACTGCCAGTGATGAAATAGGTATCTATGAGAGTAATAGTATTTTTAGCGCATAAACAAATGGTGGGAAAACTCTAGCACCGGTAAAATGGCAGTATGTTGCTGCCTTTGTAAAATTATAGCAATGGAATTCAGTTTAATGGTGCTAAAAAATGTGTCCCATGAAGCTGACCACATAAAGCGCCTGAGTTTAGGGGAGCATTAAGATCAACGGTTTCAGTAACCACCCCACACTTCATATCCAAAGCTACTTGTACTATTCCATCCTCTGACCAGATATAATAATATATATTTAATCATTGATTTTCTTTAAAAATTAAAAGCGGGCAAATATCGTTGTTTCCAATTGATGTTAAACTAGTGTTTACATTAAAATGTATAGCATTTAATAACTGGGCCCAAGTATAAATCCCAAAAATTGAATGATTACATACATACTTCCTATGATATACTAATAATCAACGTCACATAAAAATGTTTTATAAAACCAAATAATAGCAGGAAAATATCGTGCATTGTACGACATGCATTATAATCAACACCCTTGACACATTTGGCCACATAGAAACATACAAAATGATCTATGACATGATTCAAATTACACTTACAAAATGTTTTACAAAATTAAATTTATGGAGGACAAATATCGTGCATTCAACGAGATTCATTATAATCAACACCCTCAAACGTGAGTTGGCAAGATGGATCTGATCACAACCAAATGAAATTCTTGAATCATATAATGTGAATCATGTGATTTCATACTCCCCAATCTCAATGCCTCATCGGACGCCAGATTGCTAACTCGAATGAGTAGCCCGTCAGGACATCTATACATTTCATGCTAGAACATATCAAATATTTCTCTGCTTTGAAAGTGTGTAACAAGTTGGGGGCAAGTATATCTCTGTCCCCTGCACATCAGGGGCCAAATCAGGTCTAATTTGCATTTTGACCATATCTTTCAGAGACTTGACACCATCCTTTGTCTTACTCGGGATATTCATCAAACTGTCACATACATTCTTTCCAATATACATCACGTCCAAACTGTTTTGGACGTCAAGTATCTCCCAATACGATAGGTGGAAGAATATGGACCATTTTTTCCAACTACCAACAACTTTAGGTTTCCTTTTCCTCTTCCCGAAGTCGTTATGTACATATCACAACATGTACAAGATTGATGCACTGGTTAATATGAGAAGAGAGGGTGACAACTCTACTTTTCCATTGAATTCATCCCGTCTATTCCTCCACTGATGAGTTCTAGGAAGCCATCTACGGTGCCATAGGTAAACTGTCTTAATTCCATGCCTCAACTGACAACAATCTGTTCAATCTAAACAAATGGGGCACTAATTTACCAATTTATAAACCACTCTAACTTAGTAACTCAAAATTTAAACACAAAAACGAAAGGGAGAAAAAAATACATTATTTATTTGTAACAAACATTGGCAATGCACTCGTACGTTAATTTCCACGTTCTACATGAACGCCTTAGAGGTCGAATCAATTTTACATTTTACGGATGCATTGCAGGTGAAGTATGTAAATGTATGATTTATAGATTTAAATGTTGTTTATTGCTAATTAAACATCAAAATTCAAAAGACACCATTAGTCATTACATGTTCATTTTGAAATATGTATGTTTTTTTTTGTAATAGTGTTAATTATTGTCAAATAGGAAATGAAATAGTAAAATAATGTCATTGATTTAGTGGGTATATTCAATGCATGTTATTACTATTTTCTTTTAGTTCAATTAAGGACTAATCGTAGTCATTTAACAAAAGCTCAAAATTGCAGTGTGATCAAATTTCCGCACAACCATGTCAACGCACTCGTGCGTGTTTTGTACGCTCCACATGAACGTCTAAGAGGTCGAAATGAATGTTAAATCTGAAAAATGTATTGCATGTGAAGTGTGTATTTGTATGCTTTTTAGATTTACATGTTGTTGATTGGTAATAAAAAATATCAAAATTAAAAAACACAATTGGTATGTTTTTTTAAAAAAAAAATGAGAAAGTTCAAGGCACTTTGGTTATACAGCCTCTTCAATAACTGAATCACAAGTTTATGCAAACCTACAAATAGATCCTAATTTTTGCCGAAATTAACATTATGTACTATCACAAAACTAGTTTCAGGAGATTTTGATAATGTATCACACAACTCGGCTCAGAATGACTCATACAGTAAAACTCGTGAGACAACTTAAAACTTAAAATTACTTGTCAGTTTGAAGATCTAGAAGAATCATGGTATCTGCGGGATTCTTAGCATCTCTTATTCCAAAATTTTCATCTCTTTGGGTGAAGAACTCTGATTTTGTAATCTCCATTCGAAAAGAGCACATGAATCTCTTACCATGAGCAATGTGCCAGGCCTATCTCCTTCTCACTTGTAAAGAGTTGGGCTACTCCTGCTTTCAACATATCTCATAAAGTTTATGTTTAGCATTTTCAATCTCCCTAAACTAGTTAAGTTCAAAGACAATACCGATATTATCAACAATGTGTTGAACATCAACGGTAATCGATGATGGTTGTAAAGTCCTAATTTGTATATTAAATTCATGTCTTTCTTTTTTGTTCAATTAAGGGCTAGTGAGATATCTTTGAACGTAAACTATAAAATGTAAGAATGGGATCGATTTTCTACATAGTCATGCCAACATACACGCACGTGTTTTGCACACTCTATCTGAGAATCTCATAGGGCGACGAATCAACTTTTATATTTGATAAAACACATTTGTTGTCTTGTTTGTGAAGTATGTCCGTGTATGTCCTCTGTGCACTAGTTAAGTCACCATGGTTTGTTTTTGGAATGGAAATCAAGTGTTGATTTCAATATGGACATCGAAATGTATATATTGTGGTGAATGTATCGAATTAATATTACCAAATAGGAAATAGATCATTCCTTACAATTTTGGTAGCCAAAAATAAAGTCATATTTGGTGACTAATGTCCATAGTATGGCTATCCAAAAATAAAGTTCATAGACTAAAAAAAGTTAAAGCATCTAGAAGAAGAAAGGTTACAAAGTATGATGACTAAATATAAGGCTTACCCCATAGAAGGGTTGAGGGTCCATAATAGTACCGGGGATTGGCGATGGACTTGAGGAAAAGTGCTAAGTTGATGATGTTCCTACAGTTAATGACTGTTGCATTATTGCAATCGTACGGTCGTTATTATTATTATTTTATTATTTAAGGACTACTCCCTCCATCCCATCCAAAGGTTCCTACTTTTCTTTTTCGTCCGTCCCAACCAAAGGTTCTTATTTTTATCTTTCTATATTTGGGCTGAATGTTAACATTAAATTTCCTATTTTAACACAAGAAGCACACAAACTTTGACATTTTCTCCCTCTCTGCTCCCATTGTCTTTATAATTGTGCCAAAAGGTTATCGGGCTCTTTGGGTGGGACGGAGGGAGTATAGTCTATAGTGATATCCTATGAAAATAATGTAAGAGTGAGATTGGTTTTCTATACAGTCATGTCAAAACACAAACGCCCTATAAGATACTTAACCTTAGTGTCTCATAGGGAAAATCAAATTTAAATTTGATAAACACATTGTTTGTGAAGTATTGATTCGTGTATATCCTTTATATCTTCTTCTTGTTGCATTTGGAATGAAAACTTGGTAATTAAATGAAATCATCTTGTTGGTTGAAATTGTGTACATTTTGTTGTGTTTACATTGAATATTATCGAATAGGAAATGAAATGTTCATTGAAATGTGATATGTCATATTTGGTGATTAAAGTCAAGAGTATAGCTATAAAAAAAATCATAGAATAGTGATTAAAAAAAATTTAAGCAACAATAAGATGAACAATTACAAAGTTAGGTGACTAAATATAGAATTTATTTTTAACATTTTGTTTTCTTAATATTTTAAGCTAATTATTTAATTAGTAACTAAATACATGGACTATTAAACATAAGATCAAATAGAGAGCGACCACAATCATAACAATACCAATTTAATCACAATTATATCTATTCTACTAAAATAGGAAAAATAAATTTTAAATATTTTCCTTGATAAACTTCAAAGTTAATGTATAAAAATAATAATAAACTGAAATATATGAAAATTTCTATATTTCAAAGGAGAATTACGTATTACTTGAGTGCCCAAAATTGAAAGACCTTCTTGGAATTTTATTATTCAAATATTTTGTAAATATATAAATGTTGAAACTATTGCATTTTTATATACCTAGACTTTCATTCTTCCACCGACAACTTGCACCCTGTTAACGAAACTTCAGTCATAATATAAGTATAGCCATTCAATTCCCAATCGGCAGAAATAGGCGGTTTTGATCGGCTCAGAGGGTTTCGAGAACTTGTATCATGCTACCATAATCACATCAAGGGCTGGATAATCAAACTAAAGGTGTTCTACGAAGACTTGCTGAAAGTTGAAGATTTCAGGCCACTAGAGGAAATTGTGGGTGACGATAAGCTCCTTCCTCCCCCACCCCGAGTGCCTGTGAGATTTCTCAGCCTATATGAGCTGCTAAATGCTAGAGAGGTTGGCAGTTGATGGGCCGGGATCATATATGAAGTTTGTTTCATAGAACTTTATTTTGCATCCTAGAAATGGTACATAAATGATGCTTTGATATCAAATGTTGTTAGTACTAACTTTAAGGAAAACAACAATGGTGAATACCCTCGTGGGGAAGCAACTTCCAACACCCTTCGTGTGTCCAAGGTAAAGCATATTAAAGTGGGTTTCCCTCCTTCTTGTGAGAAAACTTTGGGGGAAGATTGCAAACCACCACCAAAAGTTCTTATATGTTCATCTATTGGGGAAGGATAGAAACCCTCGAATGCTCATTCGATTGAAATTTCCATGGAACAAAAAGGGGAACTACTAGACATGTTGAGAGAACTTAAGGAAGCATTAAACTATGTGCGGAAAATCTTATTAGGGGAGGATGTGGATCCCAAATGTTTTATCCCGGATAGAAGAAAGTAAGACGATCTTTTTGGTCCATGTGGTGAAAAAGTCCAAGAAGGGAGGTAACTCGTGCCAATGACGTTAGATAAACTTTGTTTTGATCATCCGGATAGTCACCTAGACTTGTATTTGATGATATTTCAATTTAAGTTTCTATCATTATTTTCATTATTTTTCCTTGTTCTATTCGCGGGTGTGTTTGTTACATTATTTTGTAGAAAAATAGGTCGAGCATTGGAGATTTTGCGACAATTTTGGAGCGAGAAAATTGGCAAAATTTTTTAAAAAATTAGAAACAAAGGATGGCCGCAGGCGAGGCCAAATCCCTGGGCCTGGAAAAAAAGTAGAGAAAGCTCATTACTGCAAGCTTCCCTACTAGCTAATTGATTTGTTTTAGCTAAACTTATCACTTGGGAACAATTGATTGAAGCTTCCAAACCCATATAGTAAGACTCTATTTTACTCTTTCATGAGTATTTGTTATGTAGTATTTATTTTTCCATTAATGTTTTTGTTTACTTCATTTATGTTATGGGTTGTTTGTGAATATGAAATGTTTGTATGATTAAGTGCTAGAAGTGTTAGGAAAGTGTACAATTTCTTCTCACCTTTGGCATGAAAATCTAAGAACATGGAATTATAACTTCTTGTGGGTAAATGATGTTAATCTTGCTACATGAGTATGTTAATGTTGTTTGTTATCATATTTTTCCTAAGTTGGCAATGAAAGATTGAATCTTGAATGTTGGTTGTTCTAGGTTCAGTCTAATAAATGCTTTGTTTGGTTAAATGGCTAGACATTTGGTTTAATGCTTGTAGTTGTTATCAAATTTATGGCTATTAGTATATAATGACATTGATGAAATACCTTTAGACGTTGTTTGTCTAAAGTGCTTATAAAAGAGGTTTGCAAATGGTAGTTGAAAGTTTTTGCAAATTACTAACTAAGAAAAAATGAATGTTGATCTTCAAATGGAAGTGATAACATTCCTCATATTCAATAAATGTGAAGGAATGAGTGAATGGGTCTGGATCTTTAAGTGGTTTGGAAGTAGAAATCAATTGCCCCAAGGCTTTGTTAATTGTGCTTTTACCATCTTTTTAGTAGCTTGTTGCATGATTACTTTGATAGCTGTGTTGTCTTTCAATTCATAATTTAGAAAACCAACCAAACCCCCCCCTCTTTACAAGATTTTATATATGTGTATATATCTATATCTATGCTTATATCCACCTTTATATGCATGAACCCTTAGAAAATTCCTCTTCTTTGTGGACGACCTCAAATTTCCACTATCAACTTAATTGTATTTAGTAAGCATTTATGGCTTATAAATTATATCTTTGAGAGGTACGACAATGACCTCCCAGCAACTAGTTTGGAGAGCGTCGGGCGGTATTAAACGAGTTATCGATTCATTGGCCTGATTATGTTCCCATATACGGTTCAAAGGATGACGTTGAATTGGCCATGAGCCGTATAAAACACTCCAAAGGTCCATGTGGGAGTGAACATTAGTTCATGGTAATTAAGGATATGTTTCCTGTAGCCACCTACTACAACACGGTTGTAGTTTTATATTACATCATCGGGACTGGGTCTACAAAATTTTGTTGTACAGTTTTGCCATTGAGAGCAGGAAGCAAGAAGGAAGGAACAATGAGGGAGCTACATCGTATTTATATACAGTGCGAACCATTTTGTAAGGATACTTGTCATGGAAAACTTTCACATGCCCCCGGTGCCTTACCAGTGAACGCTTTGCCGAAAGTCGAATGTTGTTGGGTGGGAGTTACCATATCGTAAGAGGATGATAGCTTGGAATAAAGCATACATGCAACCGTAATTAATGGAAGCACGTAATGTATTTAAGTCAAACCCTATTAGTTACGTTGGACTATTACTCTTACAATATGTGTTTTGTGCATATTTTTTTGGAAAAATATATTTATATGCTATGAATGTAATGAATCGTATTGCATAATACAAAGGTATGGCATTGAACAAAATAAAAGAGTCTGCAGTACATAAATGAATCAAAATAAGCAAACAGTACGGACCACGTAAATGAACCAAAATAATCAAACAGTACAGAGTACGTAATTGAAAAGAAAAAAAATCAAATAGTGCGAAGTACATAAATGAGCCAATCTCCTAGGGAATGGGTTCACAACAGTGGCGTCTGCGGTACTCCTTGTGGTGATGGATCCAGGTAGCCAACAGCTCCTGCATGTGCATATCAGCTATTTCACAAATGTTTGTAGAGTCAAACGGATCCAAGTCGCTGATCATATCATCCAACAACTGATTAACATGAAACACATATTATCATATTCAACAAGTTAGATTTAATAAAATTAAAGCCAGCATTTAGAGAAAACTTACCAGTAAATTGAAATTGCTATGATTTGTTATCAAGGTGTGAGAATGAATCGTGAACCAATCCTCGTAATCTAAGGTACATTCAGATGGACTGGTGGAAATAGGAAACTCGCCTAGCTGACTGCGGTGCCACGTGTAACACATGTCCCATAAAGTCAACTGCATCATCCATGAGTAGGTCACTGAATAGACTGAGGGATCAGTGGGCCTAGCACAAGGTTCAGGCACAATCCTAATGTTGTACGGTATCCCTTGCACGACACCAAGTTGGCGCACCACCCACTCAGGCATGTACACTTCCATTACTTCAAGGTATCGAAGCACTTTGCGGTAATGAGCTATCCCCTTTCCATCCCTGGCCACATAATTTCCATATGGCATCCAATTTACCTATAGTTGTTACCGAAAATTATAAATGTTATATGGCATCCAATATACCAATAATTCTCACAATAAATATAAAACATGATAATCATACCGGGTCAGCCTGTAAAATATCTAGTTGACGCCTAATGGTCAGAAGATGCTGAGTATTCTTCGTTATTTTCTCTCTAGAGTGCCACCGGTTAGCTCGTGGAAGAGGTGGTGATATACTCTGTCTCGGATGGAACATGGGAAAGTACTGGTAGATCCATGCTTGCAGTAACGTGCAACATTCATATAGCCCGCGGGATTTGGATCTAGAGGCAATTCCTAACTGTAAATACATATAGACCAGGGTCACCGAACCCCATGACAATTGCAAATCAGCTACGGGGAGCAGGTTGGCTCTAATCTTAGCTCTGGCCTTATCAACAAAGAGAGTGGAGGAAAAGAGGGTCAACAATGTACCACAAGAATTTGAAGTTATCGCTCTGACTCGCCGCTACACACCTATCCATCAATGCTTGGCCATCAATATCACCCCAGTTTCAGTCTTCCCACAGGAAGGACTCCACGTCTTTCCCAAACAGTTCAGCACTTCCTTCCTGAATGGCCTCCACCGATATAGTACTAGCAACAGAACCACCATTAATAGGAATTCCAAGAATCATTACAAAATCGTACAATAGGACTGTCATATCCCCCAAAAGACATGTGGAATGAGTTAGTATCCGGCTGCTACCTCTCGACAAAAGCAGATATCAACGCCATGTCAAGATACTTGAACATAATCACTGGAAGGTGCGACAACCCGGTCGCACGTATCCTGGCTTAAACAATATTGATGCAATCTGGGAGTGTAGTGATTAGCTGCTTGCAAAGAGTTACACGACTGTGGAATTTCATAAAACCACGCTCTATACTATTCCAAACATCAACTATGACATGGCATCCAAAACTGGGTATGACAAGTTCATCTTGCAGGCCACCACCCATCGGCCCCCCGCACAGGCATGGCTTCATCTGCGACATGCTTCCTTTTGTTCCTAACATCCCTATCAGTTCCAGCCTCATGAACATTGCTCGACCCACCTGAAGACTTGGCAAATGAACCTGCTCTGTTCCTGTACGTATGTCTACCTCCTCCACCAAAAGGTGCTGGAATTTTCACCTTCACCTACAAAGTCATCCCAGCTGGCC
>JAULKJ010074483.1:0-16065 GCA_032355405.1 Rubia balearica | reverse complement strand
ATCAATAATATCCTTAATTAGGATTGGATCACGCGTCCCTTTATGGGCCTCAAGTTGGACTTTAGACAATACCCTAAGCTCGAAGCTCGCGGGCCTCGAAGGGTCGTGGCCCAGGTATCATCAGGAGGTAAACATGGCCAGGGATTTGACAAGTTTGAGATAAAAACTTGGTGTAGGCAGCGTGGAACAGCGACTTGTGAGTCCATCATGCTTGCGAAGCAGAGTAATCTTGCTCATGTTGCTTTCCGATTCCACAAATATGAGGTGGTTTGCACAAAAAGGTGGACAGCATGGACGGCCTACGGGAATTATGCTTTTCGGTACCACATCAAATTTGGGTCATGTGAACATTGGAGCGATGCCCCCGACTATTTAAAGGAGGAGGCGTGGAAGGACGTATTGGTAAGCTATTGATTAATTTTTTAGCCTCTCATTCTTCATTTCTTCTGTGACAAACACATGATCAAAGTCTTTATGTGCATATCTATTTTTACAGGCAAGCTTCATTATTGAGAACACATTGACTGAAGTTCGACTGTAAATTTTGAAGAAAGATGTGATCAAGAAGGCAAGGAACCAACATAGGAACTGGAAAACAAAGGTGGCAAACAAGTACGTACATGACGTGGATAATGGATTTAACAAATCGAAGGTGAAACCATGGAAAAAGTATAAGTGGATGGATGAGGAGTAGTGGAATTTTTTTGAGAGAAGGCATCAGAAAGATAAATTGTAGGTATTATTTATAATAATTTATAACATCAAGCTACCGTTCATTGGTTATTGGATTACTTTCTACATTTATAATTTTAAACCTAACCTAATCCCTTCCCTTAGGCTATTCGAAAGAAGGAAACTTAATATGTGTCGGAAAAGGAGTACGCCCACCATACTGGGAGGAAAGGGAATCGAGAAGTCGTTGACAGGCTTTTTGAGCAGAGATGAATAAGCTGTCTGAGCAAGGATACACTGCGGAGGAGATTGAGAAGCCACTGGAGAATAAAGAATTCAAGCCTGACAGATTGCTTGTTTACATGGAGACCAACAAGGACTACGTTGGGTAGTACACGTCCAAGGAGGTCTAGAGAATCGCTGCCGACTTAGTAAGTTCTTTCAATTCTTTCATTATTAACCAAATTTAACATATGTTACGACAATTTTTTCATTAACAATTTTGCATTTCCTTTACAACACAGTTGAGAATGAACGAGGAGAAGGACTAAGGGACTTTGGTATTGGAGCCTGGTAAGGACATTCTCATTAAGGAGACAAATAAGAAGGATCACCCTGGCAGGTACAAGGGTACTCGGACTGGACTTCCCACTTCAGTGGTGGTTTCTCATCTCAGCAGTAGCAAATACGGCAGCAGTTCCTCGAGCAAACCAACACCACGAAAGAAACCATCTAATGATCAACCAGTTGTTAAGGTCATGGTGTCATACCTTGAGCAACTAGTCAAGAGCTTTGCAGCTGTAGGCGCTGTACAAATTCAAGCAGGCCTTGATGATCCAAAGAAGTTCATTGAAAAGGTCTTGGAGAACTTTTTTGCCGCTGCGTCAAAGTCAGGCGGAGAGCCCCACGATGGAGAAGGTGATGAGGGGGTATGCCCACATAAATAAATCTACTATCTTCTTAATTGATTTTTAGATGTCCAATACCTTTATTTGGACAAAATATTTTCCCCAACATTTTTACTTGCAGGATGGAGAAAATGTTACTTTGTACATCAAAGACATTATCGGTAAGAAGCACATGGTTTTACATGGGTTGCGATAAATCCCTCTTCGTCAACATATACAGCAAAGAGGTGTTGCTCGTGTTAGGTTTGCGAGCCAATCTACCATCCTAGTGCTAGATTGCCATCAGTAAGCCACCAATTCGACAACTTTGGGGAAACACTGGATAGCTTGGTCGATTGGCCCATCTCTTTGATAGGCAAGGGAGACGAGCAACCTACTGAGAAACATCTGGAAGATGACTTCAAATGAATTGGCCGACGACGATGCGGAGATTCAGATTATCACTGATGAAGAGGTAAATTATTGTCACAGTTTAAATATCATTTCCATCAAAAATAGAATCACACGTGCAGCTGACCCAAAAAAATGATTCTTTTCCAACAAGGTATGATGGGTACATCTTCTGGTAGGTTATCCCACTCGGGCACCAATTTCAGGCCTTCGTCAAGAGTGAGATTCGGCCAAAACAAACCAAAACAGTTGTTATACTATACCACACCCAGTACATTGTCAAGCCCGAACTTCATGAATATCAATGACTCGTAACATTATTTTTCTGTTACTTGTCCATCCTCAAATTCACAACAGGAAAAACTTGAAGGATTTTTCGTTGATGGAGTGATTCATTATCGATTGCAATGCGGCTTTCATGGAAATGGTAAAGAATAATGACTGCATGTTCTTCCTAGTTTTCCGTCTGTCGACCTTTGCGGTAAATGGTGGAATGGAGCCGACATAGATGTACTGGTCGAGTTTGGCAACAAGCTCGATTACCTGGATCGATAATGCACAAATGGATGTGTCGATGGGGTTAGTTCCTAACCTTAATTATGTAATAGTACTTTTAATCAATGGCGATTGAATGTCATAATTGTCCTTACTATAACAGACACCTCTGGAAGAAAGTGAACGAATCAAATTTCGGTCGCATCTAATTCTGCCCTTCAAACACCGAAAACTTGACCGACATTAACAAGGAGTTCGAACAACGTTTCAACAATATTTGGAACACAATGGCTATAACGGACGTTGAGTTCTACATTGTTCCCTTCCTAAGATTGTAAGGATTTTCCTCGGGCTTACCATTTGCATTTCTAACCTCTTCCATTTTGGAATGCAATATTGGTTTCTTTTTCCCGCAACGATCATTGGTACCTTGTTATTATCCATCCAAGCACGGATGAGGTTTTCACACTAGACACACTGACGGGGGGTATCAAACCAACCAACGTGATCAGGAATAGGATGATTTTAAGGTATTACGATCAATAAATTTGATAATGTAATACTGTTATTCCCTCGAACAACTTGACATTGTAATTTACTTCATGAAAGGCTTGCTTGCACGTACCAAAGGGAGGAGAGAAAGATGGAAACAAGTCCCGACTACACAGGGAGTATCAAGCACATAAAGGTAAGTTATTAAATCCTAAAAATCAATTTCTGAAACATCAATTCATAACAAAAAAATTTGTGACAAATTGTGCATTTCTATGCAGTACTGAACTTGGCTTTCTTTGTGGCAATGTGGGTACTCCGCCATGCTGTTCATGGAAGAATTGGTTCATCATACAAAGTCAAACAATATCCTTGTGGTAAAAATCACTTGGAACAAACAAACTAATTCTTAATTACTACCATCATTACTTTAAATATCACAAATATTCTTTTTGCAATGACATTATAACTGTAAATATCATAGATCTTCCTAGAGGGCCAAGGGCCATACCATATTTACGAGATAAAAGTTGTGGTAGAGAGATGGTGCGGGGCGTGGATCAATGAGTACCAGCAACAAGCAAGTACTTTGTTGCAACTGCTGGATGACAAGAACCACATCATAGGTTGACTATTCAATTTATATGCTTAAAAATATTTAGTTTGTGTGGTCGGTTTAAGGTTCAATTTTGAAAAATTTTTATTGGTTTTTCATATTTATGTGCATGCAGGGTTCTTAGACATTAAGATTAATTCATGACTCTCGTGATCAATACTTTCATACATTTGTGGTTACTTAAAATTAATTGGTTTCAATTTGTAGTAGTCAAGATTCACTTTTTCCGCCTGTATATGCCCTGAAAAATGATCCGGGAGGGCCCACCAGGAAACAATTAGGTCGTCCTAAAAATGAATACAAAGTTACAATGGTATAATTCCACGATACCAGCCTAACAAAATATGCATGAAAATTTGAATATTTTAACACCGGTGTAACCTCTAATTAATAGAACCATAAATTTAAATAATATACGGGTGCAAAAAACCAACGCAATTGTTATATTCCGGTGTATCTTCATTCTTCATCATACTGGTGCAAGTGTATTTCACAACCATACATCGATATTGATACCAGTACCCGTGTAAACGTATAATACTGATATATGTCGATATTATTCACCGTAATGGTGCCATTTTATTTTGTGTCCCACTAGCATTTGAAACATAACTACATTGGTATTTATTGTGTACATTGGCATAGAATTTTGCGGTTCCTCATTTTACATATTGTATTGATATTCCAAGCACTGATAAAATATACCGACGCATATTAATTTTTACACCAGTATTCTCCTACTGATGCCTTTGTAACAACCAACTACACAGCTATACGTACACACCGGTATTTCTAGGGGATATTTTAGTGGTGCGATTGCGGAAAAATACCGGTGCAATTGACCCTGTCATGCAGTAGTGGAAGGAAAAAATATTAAATAATATTTCCACAATCTTATTCCTTTAAAATGTTTGTGGACTTTTCAACTGCAACAAAAGTAAACTTTAATTGCTAAAGATTTTCCAAGGATCGATTCCTCTCATTTCTTTCACCGCGTCTAATATTACTTAGTGCAAAGTATTTAAAGATTAAAAATAGTATTGAGAGTATTAAGCAGACGAGAAAAAAATATTTTGAGCAAATGACAATTCATTTGTACCAATTGAATTCTCCATTATTGTTGAGTCAGTGTCTTTTCTAATTGATGATATTTTGGTTCTAATCTGAGGAAAAATCTATTTGTGACAGTGTATTTACTTTGAAATATATACAACTCAAAATGTATTGGAAAATCTACCCGTAACATTTATTTAGACAAAATGTTAGGGGCTAAATTGAAAGGTTTTATTCGATGAGATCGATGAACATTACAAATAGTTTTTTCATAGTATTTACCAATCTATGGAGTGCAGGCTTGCCGTTACAGACCCAAAATACGAATGATGAATGGCAAGGTCTTAGAGAAAAGCATATTTCCAATTCAAAACGAAGAAATAAATTAACTTACAACCTCTAGGTCCAAAGAAAAAAGAAATCACGCCAAGATACACAATCTCACATCATCAAACATAATGGGGTTCATGAATTTACCTCTATAAAATAAAATAAAAAAAGCTAAGTAGTAAGGGATGTAGATCCAACATGATACACTCTCTTCCCACCAGTCCTTGCATCTGGACAACTTTATTTGATCAATGAAGTTTAAAAAAATTATGAAACCTACTCCACCAAAGAGCATACAAAAAATACACCTTTCAAAACAAGGATTATGAACACATGAATTACTAAAGCTGGACATTAATCCATATAAGCTTAACCTTCAGACTAAGTTGGTGCATATGCAACAACGAAATCGAAAAAGGAAAATGAAAATTCCATAACGTCCAAAAACATCCAGATAGGTGTCCACTATATACTCATGAATAATTATCCACTTTATACAGTCAAAATAAAAAAAATTGAGTAAAAATAAATGGATATTAAAGTTTTAAAATATGTTCGGTTCTATCTCTTTAAAAGACGACTATTTAATTAACTATCATAAAAGTTTTTGCTATATCCCCCAATTTATACAACATACTTTGTTAATTTATGTATGACACACTAGATTAGATTTGGATGTTATATTTTAAACAAGTTAAAATGTGAGATAGTTTATTAATAAATAGTATTAAAGGTTTAATAATTTGATGAAAAATACTTTAGTTTTTTCCGTAAAGAGTGTGATAAATTTTTTCAAATGCAGATCAATATGAAAGATGTGCAATGTTTTAAAAATTAAATAGAGTATCTAGTTGAAGGTTGATTATAATCAAGATAGTTACATTTATGATTTCTTGTTTAATCAAGAATAGATAAAATGAAACGTTGTATTACTTTAATTTGATTATCTTATTTTGTATATTCAAGGACTATTAGAGTAGAGAAAATAATCGAAGGATATGTTTTAAATATTGGAATAGATGGATGGGATATTTTTATATAAATGACTACAGGTTTAAATAAATGGAAAATATTTGAATATAACACTACAGCTAACCACATATTTGACATCATCCTCTTTACCTCGGTTTTGTGGGAAAAATGATGAAAACCGAGATAAAAAGTTCTTTTTCCAGAATATACAATAAAAAAACATGTTTCACCTTGGTTATTTAAAAAGAGAGGTAGGTAGTTGACCGTTACTTGACTATTTCTTATGGTTTGAAGGAAATTTGTTGCCGACATCAGCATATCATTTTTAATTAATTGATATCGTGTCAGAAACATGACCAATATCGGTCCATGATGACTGTAAAAGTAAATTTTCATATAAGTTGACAATTTTAACCATTTTCTTGAAAAAGACCTTAAAATTTAGTAAGGGTAAAGCAATTTTTGACTTTCAAATCCAATACCCCTAAATGGTACCCAGGTGTTGTTATAGTACGAATTGGATAAAGAGAGAGTTTGCAAGATATATATATATATATATATTCAATTTCTCTTATTTCATCATTGGAATTTTGTTCTTTTAATATGAATGGCCTGATTTATACAAACCAATGACATGATATTTGATTTAGGTGATGTAATGTTGCATTATCATAGTATAAAACTAAATTTATGCTTGAATTCATTTCGTGGTTGGGCTTAGGAAAAAATGCAGACATAATTTAATTGAAACTATACTTTGTTTAATGGTATCCCGAATATTGCACAAGCGTTGGGTATCAAGAATTTGTAGCAAATATACAATACTAATATACATCGATATTATTCACCATACCGATGTAATTTTGACTGTGTCTCACTAGCATTTGAAACATAACTACACCGGTATTTATTGTCTACACCGGTATAGAATTTTGCGGTTCCTCATTTTACATATTGTATTGATATTACTATCACCGGTACAATATACCAGTGCATTTTAATTTTACACCAGTATTCTCCTACGGGGTGCCTTTGTAACAACCAAGTACACCGCTATTCTTACGCACCGGAATTTCTGGGGGATTTTTGATGGTGCAAATGTAGGAAAATACTGGTGCAATTGACCCTATCCTGTAGTAGTGAAAGTAAACAAATATTAAAGAATATTTCCAAAATGTCATTCCTTTAAAATGTTTGTGGACTTTTCAACTGCAACAAAAGTAAACTTTAATTGCTAAAGATTTTCCAAGCATCGCTTCTTCTCATTTCTTTCACCGCATCTAATATTACTTAGTGCAAGAGTATATAAGGATTCCAAATAGTATTGAGAGTATTAAGCAGATGTGAAAATAATATTCAGAGCAAATGACAATTAATTTGTACCAATAGAATTCTCCAATATTTTTGAGTCAATGTCTTTTCTAATTGACGATATTGTGGTACTAATCTGAGGAAAAATCTATTTGTGACAGTTTATTTACTTCGAAATATATACAAGTCAAAATGTATTGCAAAATCTGTCCATGACATTTTATTTAGACAAAATGTTTGGGGCTAAATTGAAAAAAAAAATCCGATGAGATTGATGAACATTACAAATAGGTTTTTCCGAGTACTTACCAATCTATGGAGTGCAGCTTGCCGTTACAGACCCAAAATACGAAGGATGACTGGAAAATTCCTAGAGAAATGAAGATTTTCAATTCAAAACGAAGAAATAAATTAATTTACAACTTTTACATCCAAAGAAGAAAAATGAAATCAGGCCAAGATACACAATCTCACATCATCAAACATAGTGGGATTCATGAATTTACCTCTTTAAAATCAAAAGAATTAAGATAATGAGGAAGGGATGTAGATCCAACATGATACACTCTCTTTCCACAAATCCTTGCATCTGGACAACTTTATTCGACCAGTGAAGATAAAAGCAATGAAACCAAGTTAACCAAGGAACCTACAAAAAATGGACCTTTCAAAACTAGGATTATGAACACATAAATTACTAAAATCGGACATAAATCAATATAAGTCTAACCTTAAAACTATGTTGGTACACATACGACAACGAAAGCAAAAAAGGAAAATAAAAATTCCATAACGTCCAAAATCATCCAGATAGGTGTCCATTGTATACTCATTAATACTTATCTACTTTATATATTAAAAATAAAAAAAATTAGTAGAAATAAATGGATGTTAATATTTTTTTAATATGTTAGGTTCTATATCTTTAAAACAAGGCTATTTAATTATCATAAAAAAAATTTCTATATCCCCCAATTTAAACAACATACTTTTTTCTTTTATGTATGACACACTAGATTAGATTTGGATGGTATATTTTAAACAAGTTCAAATTTGTGAGAGAATTTAGTAATCAATTGTGTTAAATTTTAATAAGTTGATGAAAAATACTTTAGTTTTTCAGTTAAAGAGAGTGTGATCATTTTTTGTAAAATGTAGATGAATATGGAAAATGTGCAATATTTTAAAAAATAAATAGAGTATCTAGTTGAACGTTGATTCGAACCGAGGTAGTTACATTTATGATTTCTGTTTCAATCAAGAACAGATAAAATGAAGGGTTGTGTTATTTTATTTTAATTATCTCATTTTGAATATTCAAGTACCATTAGAGAAGAGAAATCATCGAGAATATGTTTTAAATATTGGAATAGATGGATGAGATCTCATTTTATAAATGACTGAAGGTTTAAATAAATGGAAAATATTTTGAATATAAAACTGCAACAAAACACATATTTTACTTCATTCTCTTTACTTCGGTTTTATGGAAAAGTGATTAAAACTGAGGTAAAAAATCTTTTAACTTAACTTTTTCTTGAATTTACAGTAAAACCCATGTTTTACCTTGGTTATTTAAAAACCGAGGTAAGTAGTTGGGATTTTACCTCATTTTTTGGGGAACATGGGTAATTGAAATTAAAGTACGTACCGACATCAAAAGGGTGTTGTTTCAGTTTTTATTGGACTGAGAGAGCACCGATGTCGATCAGTACACGACTATTTTTATGGGTTAAAGGAAATATGTTGCCGACGTTGGCATATCATTTTTATTTAATTGATAATTCATCTAACATGTGACCAATATCGGCCTATGATGACTGTAAATGTAAATTTTCATATAAGTTGATAGTTTTAACCATTTTATTGAAAAAAGACCTTCAAATTTATTTTAAGGGTAAAGAAATTTTTGACTTTCAAATCCGATTCCATAAATGGTTTCCAAGTGATGTCCCAGCACAAATTGGAGATCGAGAAATTTTGAAAGGTATATATTCAATTTCTCTAATTTCATCATTGGATTTTTGCTCTTTTAATATGAATGACATGATTTATACAAACCAACGACATGATATTTTATTTAGGTGATGTAATGTTGCATTGATATAGTATAAAAACTAAATTTATGTTTGAATTGATTTTGTGGTTGGGCTTAGGAAAAAATGCAGACATAATTTAATTTAAACTAAACTTTGTTTAATGGTAGTTTTTTTCATGGATAGAACTCTTTATTTTCCCGACTATCGCACAAGCATTAGGTATCAAGAATTTTTTGCTTCATTCATTGAGAAACCATTTTCCTACGTTGTGTGGGAAAATGTGCCTCATGTAAATAGTCCATGAAGAAGTGTCGTAACACTAGTTGATGCGAGTGGCCCTCCTGGATCAATATAGTTCCCAGAACCAAAACTGTCAACCAACCTCACCGAGTGCATGTGGAAAAGATTCTGAGGTGTTCCTTGGGAGAAAGCTCTGAGGACTAAGTCATGATTTCTTTTCCTGTTATTGCTTGTTTTGAAATCTCTTACTTGATTTGTCGCCTTGTGTCTTTATTTATAGATGTTAGACTATGTGATCATGGCTTACATGTTTCCCTCCTCTTTTCAAAATCGTGGTTTTGTGGAAGGTGTTCGTGGTGAGTGGTTCATTGGGAGGTCGTCGCCGTACCTCTGAAAGATACTATTTTGAAGCCTTTTTGCTTACTAACTACAATTAAGTAACTAGTGGCAAGTTAGTATCGTTCACAGAGACGGGCGATATTCTCAAGTGTTTACTCATAAAACGGTAAATACTATGCTAGATATATAGATACACATATATATAAAAGCACATAAAAAAGGGGGTTTTGGTTTGGTTTTTCTAAGTTGATAATTTAAAGACAAGTTAAACTAACAAAGCATACAATAGATAAAACGGGATTAAGTACGAATTCCGGAGTCTTGGGGGCAACTGGCTTATACTTCCAAGTCTTGTATCTATCATTGACACATAATCCATTTAACACCTTTATTACTTTTTGTAAAGATAAATCTTCCATTCCTCTTTGATTGCAGTTTACTTGAGTGAATTCAACATCTCTAGCTAAACCTCACTAATGACCCTTGTAGTTGTTCAACTCCTAAAGGTAACCCATTAATGGAATTAAGCTCAAAGAATCAACAAGCTTGGAGATACTTATAAACACTACACCGTGTCTAAGCATTGAATCCATTCATGCATTTACAAGATATTAGCCAAGAACGTTCAATGCTCATTAACCTATCTCATTTTCTACACAAATAAACATGACGAAGAATTCGACATCACCACATTTACCCAGCATTAATAAAATCACCAACAACATTAGAAGTCCTAAATGATGCTTTTGGATTTCATATCAAAGAGGGGAGAATTTGCTAATTTATCCAAACCTAACACATATTCACACAAGCATTTCATATACTCAAACTTCCAATATCATAAATGAATTCAACAACCCATTTTAAGAACAATAAATGCACAACAGCAAAGCATTAAATAGCTTATACACAAGTCTCAAGACATGGGCTTGGAAGCCTAATCAATTGATCCCAAGGTTATGTTTGGCTACTACTAATCATACTAATTAAAAAAAGTAATTCAAACATTGTAGAACGAAGATGAAAAGAGAAGAAACCTAGGGTTTTTCGCAGAAAAAGTAGGGAGAAAAGAGTTGGTGAAGAAGAGAAAAAGTGATGAGTATTTATAGTACAAAAATTCCAAAAAGTAAGTCTGGGCAGGTAGCTGCCGCGACTAACGACACATCCGTCGCGACTAGCGACGACCAAAGTGGCCTGCCCTCAAATGACTTAACTCTTTGGTTTTCTTGTAGTCTTCTCTTCTTCCTTTCTCTGGGTCTTCAAAAGTCTTCATAGTCTTCTATATGGAGTTTTCAAGGTCTTCAAATCTTTGATAATTACCTTGTCTCACGGAATTCTTATTATAAGTGACAAAAGTGAGAGAGTCGCTCTCAACTCTAATAATAGGAATCCAAGGTAAAATAGAGTATTCAAAGCATCAAAGTCTACCAAAATGAGTAGAAAAAAAAATCCCAAAATCACCATATAAAATGGACGCATCACTAACTGTGGTTTTTAGTGTATAATTTAGTACATTCCCAGCTAAATTGAGCCACTTCTACCAAAGTTCAAGACGCATGTTGTCTTGAGGTGCCGGGAAGAAAGTATCACATGCACTACTCAGGGAACAGGAGGCTAAAAACCCAAATCTGAAAGGGTTTTAGCAAGTTCCTTCATGGAGAGGACCTGAAGGTTAGGGACAGGCTCTACTTCGAGCTAGTTGATGGTTCTGCGCCCATTGTTTTCAATGTCATCATGCTACCATATTAGTACTTAGAATTTGTAACAAATTATGACTAACATCAGTAACATTATGACTATTTTGTTGGATGTGATGTTTATCTAATTTAACCTTGAATCTATTTTTTGAATTTTATTTGTATGTTATTAAATCATTAATATTTAACCTACCATATGAAACCAAATTTTTATGTTACGATAATACATGAAACTATAAAAGACTCGTGTGTAATGATTAATTTTTTTCAACCATATTTAAAATAGCAAATATTTGTGTTCACCAATCTCTTTTAATGTATTCAAATTGTTCACAGACTATTTCCTTTGGTGGTGGACTAAAACGGTTCACGCAACCAAAAATGTTATGTTGTCGTATTTTAGTGTTTCAGGGATGAACTTATTCGTATTGGTCCTTGGCAGACTCATTTGTTATGCTAGCGGGCTTAATTTATTTTGGCCCACTAACACCTGCGACTTTGCTAAAGAGTCGGTCATTCTTTGACTCAAACGATATGCATGCGGCATCGCACTAACCGAGGCAAACACACAAGATCCCAAAACAACATTGTCTCGAAACGGCTATGAGGGTCCCTCAAAATCAGTTTAAGCTTATCATTTCAAAGTTTCCCACGAATACTAAGAGTATCTTAACCCCTTTCCTCTTCTCCTCTGGCAAAGGTATGAAAATCTACTCTTGTAGTGCCTAAATTTTACACATGTTACTTCATCTAGTTTAATCTATGCTTTCTTGTATATGTTGTACTTTTGGTTTTCTAGTTCTTACCCAGATTTGTTAGGGAGTTAAGTTTTCTTACATGTGAACCTAAATTCTCTTACAAATTTGTTATGGTTTGTTTTAGGACCCTTTTTCTGTTTGTATTTTTTCTTCTTAATGCATCATTTTTCAAGGATTCCGGGTTTTTTCCCGTTGCTGTCTCTGATATATATGAAGTCGGTCTCCAATCGCACCATTCGGTTAAAGCGAATAGTGTGCGGCGTTGCATATTCTTGTTTCAAGGTTTACACGAGACATCGCAATCATCCTGATTTATCCATCGGTATCACCGACGAATAAATGATATTGCATGTAGGCATTTATATTAACATTAAATTTCTTTCTACGATCTCATTTTAGGATCGGTCATGATATCGGTCTTGCCAACTAACCGCCGACGTAACTGGGACATGTCAACTATGATAACTGGCTTAGACCGACATGTTCCTGCGACACATGGCCGACACACGTTGTTTTTGTAAGGCTAGTTTCCTCTAAACATTTTCAATTTATATGCAAAACTAATGGTTATGGAAGAATCATCAAGTCGCCTCTTTTCCAAGTATTTTACCATTTTACATATATATTTACTAATACAGACATACACTTTATCAAAAATAAATTGTTTTAACAATGTTCTCCGCACAACGGAGAAACCCCAAACCTATGGTGTTTGAGCTTGAACACCATACAATGACAGAGGATAGCTCGTGTTTCCATTGCACCTTGAAGTAGCATAACTTTGGTAAAACCCAACTTTGGTAAGGATTGAAACTAGTAAAAAAATAAAAGCATGAAATTATATAATTTTCAGTTAATACTATTTGTTTTTAATTGTGCACACACACAATATATATATATATATATATATATAGGGGAGGGTTCAGGTGAGAACACCTAGTTATGTGAGAACATTAATTTATCTGATGGTTCTAATATAATCCTAAACTAATTAAACTCGCGAGTATTGTTGCGGGTTATAAGCTTTAAGAACTCCTTCCCGTAAAATCCAAACTCATTTTAAGAACTCCATCCTGTAAAACCTTCCCAAAAAATTGAGCTTTTTAGAGTGATTGCATAGGATGTTTGTAGGTGCGGGATTTGGGGCACCCTCCGTAGAACTGTCTGACACTCAACACCTCAGAGCACGTCTACATATCCTCCTTCGCCCTTCTCAAGATGCTCAAACACGATAATTAACTATTTCATCTAATTAGGGCTTTTCACTCTCAGCCTAATTAGGGTTTTCGGTTTTTGAATTTGAACTGATGAAATGATCAACAGTGAGAGTCAAAGTACCTATGGAGGTACGGCGTCATGGAAAGTATGGCAGAGAAGGTGGCGCGGTCATAGTGGTGGAGGGAGAAGGTGGAGTTGTTGATGGAGATAGTGGCGCATAGGCTGACGCATCGGATTTGGAGAGCTGAGTGGCCGTTGTGATTTTGGTGATTTTGAAAAGTAAGTTGGCAGGTATGATTTTGGTGTATTTATTTGATTGAGATTAGGTTTTAGTATTGCATATTTGGAAACGCTACCTTTTTGTTGATTCATAAAGGTTTTAATTGTAGTAACACAGGTGTTTTTTCTCAACGAGGAATGGTTTTTGCTCAAAGTTGTCTGTGTAATGGTTAGATTGAATATGTTTCAACTGGATTGATGACATTAATTGTTTGAGGGTATGTTTTTGTTAGAGGTGTGTGTCGTATACTCTCTGTTTGTCTTGATCCGATAACTATTTCTAATGTTATTGATTGGCATAATTTTGATCTGATAACTATTTCTAATTTTGCATACTCTCCTTTTGTCTTCTATCATTCTTGTTTCATTGTTATTTGTTCTTTACATTGTATTTGGGTCCAATAAATAATTGATTTCATCATTTTTGTTGTGATTTTGTTTCAGGTGTTGAACATTCAATGTTTGTATTTTTAGCATTCGTGCATTAGTCAATTCTATTGAATTAGGACATGGGCTACAACTATCCCCATTAAAAATGTGATTCTTATACTGGATGTCCTTTTTTGGAATGTGGAGTAAAGGCTGTGAAGCATCTGGTAAAGTAGATACTCATACTTTGAATGTGTGGTAAAGGTGCTTGGACTTATGTGTGTATGTGCTTTAACTTAAGGTCGTGGGTGCTTTAACTTAATATATTTTTGTTCTTTGTGGATTTTGAGAAAGTATTTCTTGTAATTGCTTTGAATATAGAGTGTGGGTGCTTCAACTTATGTTTGTAGGTGCTTAAAAGTTGTATTGAAGGTGTTTCAACTTTTATTTGTTGGGGTTTCGAGTGTGTGATAAAGGTGCTCCATGTTATGCGTGTAGGTACTTTAACTTAAGGTTGTAGGTGATTCAAAGTTGCATTGAACGTGCTTCAACTTTTATTTGTTGTTGTTAAGAGTGTGTGATGAAAGTTCTCTATGTTATGCGTGTAGGTACTTTAACTTATGGTTGTAGGTGTTTCAAAGTTGTATTGAAGGTGTTTTAAATTTATTTATAAATTTATTTATTAGGGCTTTGAGTGTATGATGGATGAAGGTGCTTCAACTTATGTGTGTACGTGTTATAAGTGAAGGGCATAGGTGTCTTAAATTAATATTGTTGGTGCTTTAAGATTTTCATGCAAGTTAAATTATTTCTTAAAAGTTCTTCAAGCATAAAGTGTGGTTGCTTCAACTTATATTGTAGGTGCTTCAAAGTTGTATTGAGGATGCTTCATATGAGGACTTCCTAATTCTTGCTGTAATTTTGCCAATTTGTTTAATGTGCTTGTTATAATTAGAAGCAGCACTGGTTGAAGGTTTCTTCTTGCGACAGAGCAGTCTATTTTTTTTTTATCGAAAGTTACTGCAGAACAAAGACGATTTGGCACCATATTTAAATCACTCAGATTTCTTCCCAATTTCCCTAGTTTTAGGCAAGTCTGACAATTTGGAAGAGAGAAAAAAAATGAGACCACAGCAATCATGCTGAAACTAAGCAAGCAACAAATTTAAAATGGGAAAGAGTGACGCATGAAGTACTTGGCTAAGGGAAGATCAAGGCCCTGTCCCCGAAGGATTTCGCTGAGTTCCTTTCCAGCAACAACTTGAAGATTGGGGACACCTTCTTCTTCGAAGTCATGGAAGCTGGGGGGCCGATTGTCTTCAAGATTATCATAAAGCGAGCGGATTGATTTTATTGTAATTTCTTTTCTAATATTTGAACTGAGACAATTATTATTAATATTCAAAGTTTTATGTACTAATTTATAAGGATTTTTACTAATGTTTTTATAATAATTTTACTACATTATTTGAACAGTATGTAATTGACTATATTTACGATTTGATCTGTCCATGATTTTTACAACCAATTCCAACCGTACCATTCAATACCATTTCTACAATGTTTTAATTCAAAAAAAAATTGAACCAATACTTTTGTCGACCAATATCAACCATTTTCATAAAATAAACTAATTTTTCTTTTAGATTCAGTCGTCCATCGCATGCTATGTCTTTGAATTCGTTTCTGATCAAAAAAAGCTCCTTTACTGTTCATCATCACTGATAACGTCCATATTTACTGTTCTTCATCATCATCATCTTCTTCTTCTCATCCTTTCACCATCTCAATTCACCGCCTGGTTAAGGCCTTAACAGCCGCCATGGCGGCAAATCCTGGGAAGAGCTTTGCCCAGGCCCTACAAACTAGAAATCCCCCAATTTCTAC
>JAULKJ010074376.1:0-16069 GCA_032355405.1 Rubia balearica | reverse complement strand
AAGTCTGTTGGTCGGGTCGGATCGAGTTTGGGTCGGGTTGAAATGGTCGAAATTTGTTTGTCGGGTCGGGACGGGTTAGATTGGAAAGTATCGAAATCTGTTTGTCGGGTCGGCTCGGGAAGAAAGCTAGAATAGGAAAGAATTTTTTTTTGAAAAATTGGTTACGGTATCAGTTACTCTAAAACATGTACTAGCGTATTCTAACATTTCAGAAAAAAATTATTTATATAATATTTTTATATTTAGTCAAGTATAACAAAAATGATGTATTTTGAAGCACTAGGTTATGGGATAACACAATTTTGACCAACGGTGTAATTTTCAGTATTGTGTAGAAGTAATCAGTGTTGACTTTTGAGACCCTTCCGTTCACTCATATATGTCCAACCGCAAAGTTTCAAATATATTGAACTAAATAAATTGCTTCGCATAGCGTAAAAATTAGATTGATTATGGATAAATCTAATTATCGATTATTTTCCTAGTTGATTATGGATCGAGTTATGTATATTATTTCTCGGGTTGAATCAGTTACAATTTAATTATACGTCAGGTTGAATTGGGTTCAAGTTGAAACGTATTCCGATTGAATCATGTTTGAGTTGGAATAAGATTTCAAGTTGATTCGGTTGTGTTGGGTTAGAGTCCAGATTATCAGGTCATGATCGGGTTTCGGATTGAGTTCGGGTCGAGTTGGGTTCGGGTTTGGACCCAAATTATCAAGTCAGAATCGAGTTTCGGGTGAGTTCGGGTCGAGTTGGGTTCGGGTTTGGACCCAAATTATCATGTCGTAATCGGGTTCGGGTTGAGTTGGGTTCGGATTTAGACTCACATTATCATGTCAGAATCGGGTTTCGGGTTGAGTTCAGGTCGAGTTGGGTTCAGATCAATATTTTATGGGTTAGGATCAGGTTCGGGTTAAGTTCGATCGAGTCGGTCCGGGTCGGATCAGAAATTCGGATCAGAGATTGACAGCTCTACTTGCATTGCATGGATTTTTGGTAGTTCATGCTATAAGTAGGCCCAAAGACGTGTCACATGTAAAGCCGGTATTAGACTATTAATTATTATTTCATAACCTCTACAGTAAAAAAATTGGTTTCATGCCATGTATATTTTTTTGTTTTGCTCTACAGTGAAAAGGAACGCTTGTTTCGCTTGGATCAAGTTGCTACAATGTTTTTCTGGAAAATGTACTATGAGACAGTCTCACCATAAACTATATATGGTGAGACGAAAGATCAATCTGTAATTTTCAGAAGATTTGATAAAATTTGTGGATAAAAAATTGGGCGTAAACGGGTTATTAGAGACCCGATTTAATATTGCACACACTCTCCTGCCCCTTTTTCTCCTTCTCGATCATGGCATATTCAATTTCAGAGCTCGACATAAAATTAAATGCTTATTTCACAATCAAACACACTTCATTACATGTTTTATATGTAAAATACTATTTATTTTTTTAAGGGAAAGTGCTTTTATAACGCTACCTACTTGACATAAGTTCCAATATAACCTTTTGATAGCTGAAAGTGCAGATATAACCCTACCTAGTTGATATAAGTGCAATTCTACCCATTCCGACATCCGGCGGTCCGGCGGCGGCGGACAGCGGTCCGGCGAAGTCAATGCCGGAAATGAGATCTGAGAGTTATATTGGCAATTACATTAACTAGTTAGGGTTATTTTTGCATTAAAAATTATCTGAGAGTTATATTGGCACTTATGTCAAGTATGGTTATATTGACACTTTTCTTTTTTTTAAATTACAATTTTAAATTAAAGGGTAATGTAAGTTGTCTATAGACTTATGGATATGACATATTTTCGGAGACTTTTTAATTAAAAAAATCCTAAAATATAAATTGAAAGAAAGAACAAACAACCCAAATAAAATTTGAATTTGAATATAAATGAATTTGCGTATTAACCGAGCATATGGCAGGATAAGATTATATAAACGATCCCATTAGTTGTTGCTACCCTGAACCATGAAAATAATTAGATTTGACAAACAGGTATTTTTGGTTGGGTATGAGAGATTTAATCAGTTCGGATAGGAGAAATTCGAGGTTGGCAGAGGAGAAAATCAAGTTAAGGTAGTTATAATAACTTACCTTAGGCGATTCTGATCATAGTTTACAGACCAGATTTGTATATCGAGCAAGTTGAAAAATCTTTGATTATCACCTTGTGTCGTGTTAGAGATTTTCGTACCTTTTCCTGAGTTTACTTACATTTAGAATAGATTTTTGGGTGATCAAAATGTCCGGGGTCATCTCCTACTTTTTAAAAAAGACTTCAATTTAATGGAGATGAATCGAATTTTTCAGTTCTGGAACTGTTCACTTTTGTTTTGATGATAGTGCAATGTATTGGAAACTCTGGGAGAAGATAACTGATATTTGAATGTTGTGATCATCTTCTAGTTGTTCAAGCCGAACTGATCGGAAGTGTACATAGTATTTGACCATTTATCTTACTATGTACCCCTTTCCCCTTTCAATTTGTTTATACTCCCTCTATTTCTTTATTATTGGCATACTTTTATTTTTGGGTTGTTTCTTTTATATTGGCACACTTTTCATTTTTGGTAAAATTCCTTCAATTTCATCCATTCATTCTAATTTTTACATTCTACGTTCAATTTCATCTACTCATTTTCTTCACCTAAATCTAAGCACCTAAACCTATGATGCCACTTATGAAGAAAGAGATGGAGTACATAAAGACTATAAATTTGTGATATTATTTTTAGTGTTTTTATGATGCCCTTTTGGGGCAATCGATGTAAGCGTTCGGGCAACTCAATGTAAGCCTACGGGCAATGTAAGACAACTTTTGGCAACATATGAATTTTAATGAAAAGGGAAGGACACCCTCCAAGCCCCGTCTACGATTGTTTGATAAAAAAAGACCACCACAATTCACTTATATATATTACTGTAGAATTGACAAAATTTGAATGTTTTAAAAAGTGCAGCTACATAGTTCTAATACAACAATAGTCTCTTTTGATGGGTCGTATAAAAAATCAAGATCATAGAAACTGCAGCATGGAGGATATCTTCAACTCAGAATACAGAATCAAGAATCAACATACAATGTTATTCGGATTTCTTTGTTGCTAATTCCCCATTGCAGGCAGAAGCGGAAGCGTGTTTCAGGGCGATCAAAGCGGCACTCAAAAACAGAAGCAATCGCTCAGAGATAATCATATACATGGATTCTGCCATTTTAGCATCTTACTTCAACAACCCAGATTCCACACCATGGAAAATCAAGGGTTAATGGTCCAAATTAAAGCAGCAATAGCAGTGTCCTTTCAAAAAGTTAACCGATATAGACTAATGCTTTGAGCATAATCATGCGAATAGACAAGGTAAAACTTTTTGTAATGCTTTTAAACTTTATCTAATACTTACTAAATGTTTGATTTCAAAAGAAAAAGCGGTGCAGCAAGTTTTTAAATGCTCGTTCTTTGGTGGATGAAGTGCAAGAATCAGAAAGAGGTCATCAGTTCTTCATAATTAATAAGAATGTAGGCATCTAAAAGTTTCTTCTTGTAAAGTGACACAATCAATTGTTGCCATCAATCTACCAAGTCCGTGACCATATAAATAGCTGAAAGAGGAGTTAAAAAAACATAATCTCATCTTTGCATAGAGGGGAGAAAAAGGAAGAAATGACTGACATTGGCAACTTCATTCTTATATTAGACGAACAGAAAGTTCAACATTATAATTCACAAAGGACTGAGAGGAGTTAACCTAGCATTATATTTTTATAATAATCAAGTAAAGTTCCTGCCAGATCACAGAAGATTCACTCAGCTGCACCCATAGCTATTGGTGGGAAGAAAGCATCAGGGAGGTTCACTCCTTACCACAGCACTGTATATAACAGGGTGGTTGATATCAGTAGGCTCCAACGGAAGGGGAGGATCACTATGATGGAAAAGGATCATTACCATGGGGGTCGAGATCAGTTGGATCCAGCGGAGGAGAAGGATCATTACCGTGGGGGTCGATATCAGTTGGCTCCAATGGAGGGGAAATATCTGAGATGATTTCTTCACTTGATCCCTGCTGCTGAAATAGTACAGAAACAGTAGCATTCCTGGAGATTGTATCTCCATAATCATCAGCTACAAGTTGTGCAACACTTGTTTGCAGCCGCCTGTATGTCTCAAGGTCTTCAACCAACCTCTGTGCATCATTGAGAGCTGATGAAATGTAAGAGAGAGAGGCAGCACTGTCTGATATCACTCTTGAAAACCTAGTGCTGCGGGGCATTGGAAGATCTTCTCCCAAAAACATAGCTGTAGTAGGAGCAGTTGAAGAAAAATCTGCAGCCACAGCTTGACCCATCACACTAATACTTGTCCTGATCCGCCTCAGTGCTTCAGTAACAGGAATTTGGGACAAACCACGAGCCATGGGTGCCTGCCGCTGTCTTGAACTCGAACTCTCCACACGCCGCGCCTTTGGCCTTGGAGGATCTCTCAGGCCACAGTCCACGTCCGGCTTCGGGTCAGTAGTGCTATCCGCATCACCGTAAATCGGGACAATGTTGGCCTCAGACACTTCTCCCTCACACACGGGACACTCTTTCACACTTTCCATGGTTGGATACATCATATACGGTAACTTAAAAAAGCAACCCCAACAGAACAAGTGACCACAGCAAGTCACTATGGGCTCTTTAGCAATGCACCAACAAATACCACAATCATAGAAGCTCCCACAGCCAACACGGGTCTTCTTAACCCCAGGCTCCTTATCCAACGCCATAGCAACTAAAACGCTACTTTGCCTTTTGCGAGCTTCACCCCCACACTCTGTGCCCGAACTACCACCGTTTCCATCATAAACTGGCTCAGTGGAAGAGCCACCTCTCTCGGCCCAATCCAGAATCGGATGCCTCAAGGTGGGCCTAGCTCTTGTAGCTGCAGCCTCAAGCTTTCTAAACCGCTCTACAATAACACCATGATCACCAACATCATCACTCACAAATAGACCAGCCCCTATTCCTGATTCCGGGGACTGGCTCGAAATCACGGGAACTCCATATCCATCCATCTATAATTCACCAAACCCTACGAATCAAACCCTTTATTAATTTTTTTTTATAGAAAAAGCTCTAAAATCCATGAACGAAGGAAGTCTCTTATTTTTTGAGCTACACCAAAATAAAATCATCATAAAAAAGGGTCGATAGAAAACAAAAACAAATTAAACACAAGAAATTCATCAACAAAAGGGGTACCTCAAGAGCAGGAGAAACCCCAAAGCCAAAGGTAAATACTGCAGCAGCTAGTTATTGTTATTGCTGTTGTTTGAGGCGATTGGGATTGGAGTGAAGAACTAGGTCAAGTGAGGGTACAAATTCGTGAGATTGGGGTATGAATTAAGCGGTGGAAGCTTCAAGAGGTATGGAGTAAATGAATTGACGGAGGCAAGAGATTGTCTCACGCTCTGGTTTTCCGCAAGGGGGATCTCCAAACTGTAGTGTATTTTTATGAGAGTTTATCGAGCGTAACGCTAGCTTTTTTATTTTCTCTTAAGACCCCCCAAACATCTTCTTACTCCCTTTGATTGGACACATTTTTTCTTTTTAGTATATTTTTGAATTTGGCGCAATTTTCTTTTATGGCAAGATTTCATTCACTCATTCTACATTTTACTTTATAAATTCAATTTCATCCACTTATTTCATTCACGTAAATCCAAACAGCTAAAACTATAGTGCCACATCTAACGGAACGGAGGTAGTATAAAGTTTGGTTTTAAATCACCGTTAGAGACGAGATTATTTTATAATTAATGTTATTTTAATTTAGTACAACAAGATTTTTCATAATTCTAAAAATATTTAAAAATATATCTTGAAACATGAATAAAGACAAAATACAAAAATAACCTTATATTTTTAGTAAATGTGACGAAATTATCCCGAATTCTTCGAAAGTATTGAAACATTCCTATGTATTCGTCTAATATGTTGGAATGACACTAAGTAGTCGTTGAATGTAAGGGTGACAAATAGGCGGGTGGGTCGAGTGATATGGGAAATACAAAATATAGGTATGACCCATTTCGACACATTTATGAAGAGTTTTAAAGGGATCGGGTCAAAAACAGGTCGGGTTGAAATCTGCTCACTCAACGTCAATCAACCCACGGATTTAGAATGGGTAAACATTCAGGCTTCAACCCATATATTGATTCATATGAGTTTATATACCAACTCATACGCAGTTACAACCCATATGTGTTAAAATGTAACGCCATATTGGTTAACATATAAATTTGAGTTTTTTCATATAGTTTTTCCTCATAAGTGCTAAGTGTCGAGAAAGAGTGTTTGTTTTTCCTTTTTTCTTGTTTGTTGTCAGAATACGTACTCTCTCTATTCCAACTAATTCTACTCATTTTGAATTTTGATAGTTGACTCTAATAAATTTTGATCATTGATATGTATAATTGTATGTAAATACAATATATGAACAATTGATAGTATAAAAAATATATGTTATCACGAATCTAACAAGATCACATACGACAATATCCTAACTTATTTATCAATTCAATATTGAGGTAAAAGTTAAGAAATTTTGACTAAGTTAATAGTTAAATTGTATATTGGGTTGGGACAGGGAGGGTAGCATATTAATGATGGATTTGTAACTGAAATACAAGAACCTTGAGGAGCACTTGACACTACTGGAAAATAGGTACATAGGCACCGGTTAGTGTGTACCGATGCCAAAATACCGATTCTAGGACTTAACTTAGCACCGGTATAATCACGTAAAATTGATTATATCGGTGCCCTTGTTGACATATGCACCGGTAACAAATATACTGGTGCACAATAACGGTGCCTAAGTGAGAAAAGTTCGCAATAAGAAATTTTTGAGCATCAGTAAGGTACCTATCGGTGTAGAGAACCGGTGCTATGTCGAAATTTACGTGGAAACTGATAATTCCTGCACCGATATTGATGATAGTACAGGTGGTGATGGAAAAATGCAGGAAATGGTATGTTGAAGCACCGGTTTTGGATTTTATGCCTAGCACCGGCAGAAGTACCGGTGTCTGGACAAGTAGGTGGATTCATGCTAATATTGAGCATCGATACGGGTTGTACCAGTGCACAATACTGGTGCTTGAGTGCTATAGACACGGTTAATAAATAAATACACCAACGGTATTGTGTAGAGTACCGGTGCTGATGAAAAAATGTGGCCGGAAAATTACAAAAACTCACTCCCGGTATGAAATTTTCTAACTAGCGCTGGTAACGTTTTTGGTATGAATTTTTAAAATCCAATTATAGCACCGATTTTAGTATGTTATACTGGTTCTATTGATGCATTAAATGCACACCTGCCACCCTTTTCAAGGGGGTAAAAGTGCAAAGAGGAGGCTTTTTGAGTTCATTAATGGCAATTTTGGATGAGGGGGACATTGAATGCTCATCAATGAACTCCCTTGAAGGTGATATATGTTTTTGTTTAACTTTATCATTTATGGTGGAATATGTGTGGAATGATATGTTGCCATATATTTTTTGCATGTTTGATCATTGTAATGTTGTTCACACTCTTCATGATTAGGGTTTGTTAACAAGTGTTGTTGATGTATTGAATGGATTTTTCATGCATATGATTTGATAGGGTGTGACACGAATGTAGTAATGTGATGTTACATGATGATAGGGTGTGGTATGAATAAAATTATGTTTAGGGTGTAAGTGTATATTCTTGTGGAAGTTTAACTGTTGCACATTGATGAAAATGTAGAGATTTGTCGTGTCATCGAGAGGCGTGAGCATGTGTATCACAACGTTAGTTTGGTGAGTGACCCAATTAGAATTACCCTCCTTTTACAACCAAATTTTACAAAAGGGTGAAAATGGTTGTAAAAAATTTATATCTACAACAAAACTAGTGAAGTGGTAGTAACAGCCGGAAATCATTTTACGATAAGTAAAATATGTAGTTGTAATTGGTTCTATAACCATTGCAAAAAGTCTTTTTTTCCCAAATTATTTGTAAAATACATTTACTACCATTTTCTCTGCTGCAAAAGATGTTTAACTCTCTTTTTTCTAATTTTTCCCGCATTCCAAACCAAAATTTTCATTCCTTTGTTAAAAATTATAATTCTAAAATTAACTGTTACCTTTTTAACTTTAAAAAAAATTAAAAGGTTAAAAGTTTTGGTTAAGAAATTAATTCCCCTCTCCCAGCGTTCTCGCGTTTGTTCTAGTTCCCTGCATGTGTTCTCCTAATCCGTAGGACTCAATTACTCATATGCTTAAAGTCAACTTCTCCTCTCTCAAAGAAATCTAGCATTCCCGCCTCATCGATCGATCTCGCTCTTCTACTCTGAAACCCAGGGCTCTGATTTTCCTTTGCTCAGAAACTCTGTGGCATGTTTTGATTGACTTATTGGAATTCTATTCTGGTTTAGCCATTGTTTTTCGAATCCCTCCACCATGCTTGTGTAATTTTTTTTGATTCTAATTGATACTAATTCTGTGATTCATTTTTTTGATTATGTTAATATTGATTATTTGAGTAATTATTTTTGAGTTGATGATCACAATTGGATTGATGAACTTAAAAAATTGGCAGATATATCCATGGCCCTTTCTTCTTTTGTTTAGAACAACAACTTTCATGAATTTGATTAGTTGTGTGAATCAATTTTTTTTCCTATATTGATCAGGTTGGGACATTTATATTTGGGGGAAGAACTAGTTTAATTGCAGGTTCACATGTCTATAATAATGTTAGGGCAACATAGGAGGAACTAAATTAATGTGGAGTTTAAATTATGTATTAACATATACAGGATAAGACAACTTCAAATTATTTCATTCAGTTTGTTCTTCATATCAATTTCTGGGGACAGACCTCAATTGGGTCTTGCTTTGTGTGCGTTATGTTTTCTAAGATTACTTTTTTCTGGGTTTCGTTCAGAACCCTTTTTCTATTTAACTTGTTGGAAATTGAATGTTTCGTGGGATTTTCTCCTCATTTTAAGGTTTAGCTATGTGGCAGTTGTTGATTTGTAATGTATTTGGATGCTTAGAATCTTGTGGGATATGGCCATCATGATGTTTGAATTGTGAATGAATATTGTTGAGAAAGTTATGATCTTTGCTACTGTTTTAACTTGCACTGGGAAAGAATTCAAATGAAAGGGTTTTTGAGCTCAAGAGTGTTTAGGGTTAAGTTTTTTTAAATGGTTTGGCTTGTGAGATTAATAGAAGGATCACTATGTTGAGCCGGAATGTTTTACTTGGATGGGCATCTTAGGTTTAGGGTATTGAATATTCTTGTGTACTTATTGAGAGTTTATAAGGTGTAGACTTGTAGATTTTTTCGCTCTAGGAAGTGGAAAAGGTGGATTAGTGTGCTAGTATTCATATGTTGTAGGGGTCGGCTTGTAGGTGCTGCATAGGTGGTATAAGGTATCGGTTGGAGTCCTCTTATTACATAAAATCATCCAGTGTAAAGATCATGATAGGAATCTGTTTCACGCTATTTTTTGCAGTGGTTCTTCTTCCTGCAACCACAGCAAAGGCTCCGGCTAAAGATTTCTAAGTGTCATGTCAATCTCACAGTTTAGCACTAACTTTTTAATAATTCCTTGATATCTCCATCCCTAGGGTCGTATATATTAACAAACTCCATCCCATTTACAATGACAGATCTCACCTCTCCTTCTTTTGTTTTACTTCTGTGAATCCTCTTGTTGTTTCTCCTAGACTCCAACATTACCCTTCTTCCTTATATTTACTTCAGTTACTTAGTATAGTTGATCTTTTCGACAGTAGTTAAATTTACTTATTAAGTTAATGGTGTGAATTCACATTAGGCATTCTAGAAATTATGCTGGATATTTTATTGTTAGATCAAGGAAATTAAGCTAGACAAATTAGAGATTGTGGGGCACATGAAATGAAATATTAACATTATCTTATCTTCATCTTATACAATTTATCATTTTATTTTGTTCCTTGTTAAATTTGTCTATTAAATATTGATCTAAACTCAAAAAGAAAAAGAAAAACTCTTGATAAATGAGCCCTCTTCAAGATTTGTTTCTGTCATGACTTATGACTTCATGACAATACATACATATACTTGCACACAAACACACAAGAACACATATCTGTTCAGTTGTAGTTGCTATGGTAGCTAGTTTGGCCCTTTTACACTTTTTTGTGCTAGTTTTAGGCTAATGTGCTAAAACTCGAGTTGTTTCAGAAAAGAAGGTTTTGGCACATTGATTTTGAGAACCATTCTACAATGTTTGGCTTGCTTAGCAGAAAATGGAGTACAAACTCCATACCATTTACAATGGCCGAACATATCCTACCAAAATATCTTCAATCTCACCTCCTCTTCTTTTGTTTTTCTTCTATGGGTCCTCTTGTTGCTCCAAGAATCCAACATTTACCTTCTACCTTTTATTTATCTTAGTTACTTAGTCCAGTTTTCAATTTTACTTATTAAGTTAATGGTGTGAATTTACATTAGGCATGTTAGAAATTAGACTGGATATTTTAATGTTAAATAAGGGAAATTAAGTTAGACAAATCAGAGTTTGTAAGTGTACATGGAAATGAAATCTTAACATTATGTTATCATCATCTTACTCTGAATCTTCATCTTACATGGAATATAAAATTTTATCATTTTATTTTGTTGCTTGTTAAATTTGTCTATTAAATATTGATGTGAACTCAAAAAGACAACTTCAAATTAACAGAGAGCTTCCAAATAGACCAGCCCTGGTTATTTTTTGAATGAAAATCTTCTACCATTTACTCAACAGTCTTGAACACTTGAACATATATTAGATTCTTCTTGGATTTTGCTGAAAAAATGAAAATATTGATTGTTATAGTTCTGCTAAGATTTTAAATTTACACCAAAATTTGCCTAATAAGAGCCACATAAGAAAATAACTAATGAAGAGAAAATATTGTCGTAAATTGATCAGCTCTGCATTAATCTTTGGCATGAGTAACGAATATATGTGCAAAATACTTTGATATGTTTTTGTGTACTTGGATCAATTGGGTAGTCCAATTTTAACTTGTTAGAATGATTTTGGAAGGCTGCAAGTTTATATGTCGATTGCTGCAAATTATTTTTGTACATAAACATGGTGAAATGGGAAATTTTTTACCACTGCAATTTTTTATGGACTCTCTAACATGCTTTAAAAAAATCTAAACTTCATAATCTTAGATTACCCAGTAAGTCTTTTTTAGCTACCATAGAATGCCTTTAAAAAAACAATACCAATATGCTCTTCAAGGTGTAGGAGACGTTGAAGGTATATTCTGTCGACATAGGTAGTAGCTGATCATCGATAGGAATTTGTCGCAAAAGTTCACTATTATATGGTGTTTAAAGATTGTCTTGTGAATGCCAAAAAAAGGGCAAAAGGGAAAAAAAGTGCAGCTAAAAGGGGCTTTATGAACCTATTTATCTAGGAATGCAATTTCTTCTAGACCGGAGTTCAGTGTAGTCTCATCTTTACCACCTTCTTGAGAAATTCGACCACTTCTCCTCTTTGTGTTGTGAAAGATAGAAGACGAGTCTGGTTCATTTACTCACTCTCTTATGGGATTCACTTGATAAGCAACTGTTGTGGAGGTAAGTTTTTGGCGAACAACTATAACTTAAGTATATAAACAATTGTAGTCTATCAATTTGAGCTAACACAAAACCGCACGTGTTAGAGATTTATTGGTGTCTTTTAAAAAAGAGGAAATCACAACTAAGGTAGAGTAGTTCATAAATCAGATAAAAAAAAAGATGCTCAGAAAATCCAGAGTACTAAAAGGATAGCGAATGGTACCGATCCTATTAGCTAAAGTAAAACACACAAAGCTGTATTGGTGTCTTTTTATTTTTATTTTTTTATTACTTGGACTTATGCTTAACTGTAAGTTAAAGATCCCTAATCAACTGCATATGCATGGTCCCCTTGCAGCCTAAACATTAAACAAACAAAAAAAAGAAGATATTTTACCATTGATAATTGATTATTAGTCCAAAGTTCAAAATTATTAAGGTCGTCACATCCAAAGGCAAACTTAAACAAAGAGTTTGGCTACTTTTTGTTTGTCTCTAGATGAAGAGGATAATGACTATGAATATAAACACTATGTTCCTTATTTTCTCATTTAATTGGTACGTTTATGCTGGAATAACCAAAGTCAGAAGAATCTATTTAGGTACCAAACAAACAGCTGCGTTAATACCGTTAGGGAATAGCTGATTCATACCATTTGAAAAGTTTTTTTCATCGTTCTTCCGCTTCTACTAGACCAAGGAGCAATAGGAAAGGGCACAAATATTCTTTGTGGAATCAAAATAAACTCTTACTGCAATATGTACTCAAGTGGTTTTTGAATTATGTTATTCTGATTGTGATTTTGATTGATTTTAACCCAGCTTCATTGCTTATAACCTTGGTATTCCTACCATGATTTTATAGAAATATTTGTTGAGTTATAGGACTATGGCTTAATATTATCTAATTTATGAAAGTTTATCTTCTTCTCAACTATGACACCAAATAAACACTGGATAAAACTATCTGAAAATGATCGTTTGAATGTGGAGTATGAAAGTGGCGTGGAACACTTTATAAAGTATGCTATTGAAAAAACTAGGCAAGAGAATACTCGGTACCCATGCATTAAATGCAAAAATTCTGTTATGAGTTCTCAGAAAATGGTTAATGATCATCTTCTAGGACGGGGGATTATTCAAAGTTACACATTCTAGTATCATCACGGGGAAAGGGAAAACCTATCTCAATTAGAAAATAAGAAATTTAGTGTGTCTTCATCCGAATTGGGGGTTGATGAGGAATCAAGAGGGCATGAAAATGATGATGAAATTGGGAAGTTAATACAAGATGTTTTCCCTACTCATGGTAATTCCAATGAAGATGTGGTGAATGATGATGTTGTACCGAATGTAGGGTTAATTGAAGAGCCCAATGGTGATGCTAATAAATTTTATAGATTGTTAGAGGAATTGAATAAACCGTTGTATGAAGGAAGAAGATCCTCTATGTTGTCAACAACCCTAAACTTACTTCAAATTAAAACCCACAGGGTATGGAGTAATGAGTCATTTACAATGTTATCAAAATATTTGAATGATCATATATTTCCATTAGATTAAACCCTGCCTGATTCTTATTATGATACAAAGAAGGTTATTAAAGACTTAGGACTCTCGTATGAGAAGATTGATGCATGTATTAATTATTGTATGATGTTTTGGAAAAAAAGATGTAAATCGTGATGATTGCAAGATTTTTGGTGCCTCTAGGTGGAAATATGATAAATACATTGAGGGGTGTAAGGAAAAGAAGAATGGGGAGAATGTTGCTCATAAAACCCTTAGATATTTTCGTTTAAAACCTAGGTTGCAACGTTTATTCATGTCATCAAAAACAACTTCTGACATGACATGGCATCATGATAAGTATGTCAAAGATGGGGTAATGAGGCATCCTGCAGACTCAAAAGGATGGAAGCATTTTGATAATGTTCACGAGTCATTTTCTGCAGATCCTCATAATGTCAGACTTGGTCTCATAAGTGATAGTTTTCAACCTTTTTCACGTTCACCTACTTCCTACAGTATATGGACCGTTTTAGTAGTTCCTTACAATATGCCTCTATGGATATGCATGAAACAATCTAATTTCATACTATCCATGCTTATTCCTGGTCCAAGTGGTACTGGTGATGCAATTGGCATCTACTTACAACCGTTTGTTGAAGAGTTAATGGAGCTTTTGAAAGACAGGGTTGATACCTATGATGCTTCTAGGCGTCAAAATTTTAAGTTGCATGCAGCTTGATTATATACAATTAATGATTTTCCTGCTTATGCTAATATATTGGGGTGGAGTACAAAAGGGAAATTGGCTTGTCCTTGTTGTCATTCTGGAACTCATTCTATAAGATTATCCAAGAGCTCCAAGCAAGCATACATGCAACATCGTTGTTTCCTTCCTGTAAATCATCCTTTAAGGAATAAGGTAGACTTGTATGGAAAGTAGGATAAAGGGTTGCCACCAAAACCTTTGTCTGGGGATGAAGTACTTCATCAAGTTCAAGGTCTTGCTGGAAATTGTTTGAATAAGCATCCTAGTATGCTACAAAGGTTTCACATGAACAGAGAGGGGATAATTGGAACAAGTGGAGTATATATATTTTTATCTTCCTTATTTAAAGACACTATTGTTAAGACACAACTTGGATGTCATGCACATTGAGAAAAATGTGTGTGATATTGTGTTAGGGACTATCATGAGTTCAAAAGGGAAGCAAAAAGAAATTAATTCTCGTTTGGATATGAAATAATTGGGCATTATGTCACACTGAATCCGAAAGAAAATAATAAAAAGGTTCAGTTGGCTCATGCAACATATAGCTTTACAAAAGAGGGAAAACAATTCTTTTGTCAATCTTTGAAAAATGTTAAAGTTCCGGATGGTTTTTCCTCTAATATTTCATCTTGTGCAAATGAGAAGGAGTGTCAAATTTCAGGTTTGAAGAGCATGATAATCATGTACTTACAATGTTTGCTTCCTCTAGTTTTACATGGTCTTCTGATAAAAGATGTTAGTGAGCCTGTTATTTAGTTGTGTATATTTTTCCAAATTTTATGTGCCAAGTCTCTTAGAATTGAAGATTTAGAACAAATTAAAGCTCGAATTCCTGTCACCCTTTCGAAGTTAGAGAACTGGCTACCTTCTTCTTCTTTTGATGTTATGTTGAATTTAGTGGTACACCTTGCTGATGAGGCTATCATATACGAGCATGTTTGTTTTTTTAGATGTATCCAGACGAGAGATATTTATTTACTCTGAAGAAATACATTCGTAATAAATCCCGTCCTGAAGGGTCCATAGTCGAAGGTTAACTCGCAAGTGAGCGTATGACTTTATGTTCAAGATACTCGCACAACGTGAACACAAAGTTTAACCACCATGAGAGAAATTATGATGGCAGTACTAAGGAGCACAAGATATTATCGGTATTTTCTCATCCAGGCAGACCACTAGGAGCAGCAAAGGAAGGCATTTTGGACTTACAAGAAAGGGAAAATGGCCACTTATATTTTTTGAAGAATTGCAATGAAGTTATTCCATATTTTGAGTAAGTCCTTTACATATATATATATATATATATATTTTTAATTTTTATGTACGTTAACTTAATTATTTTAAAACTTATACTTAAGTAACCTTTTTCTGTAGAGAATTTTGCAATGAAATGGACAATGATGGAATTCGACAAGAGGGAGAGGAAAGAGATAAATAATTCGCACAATGGTTTCAAAGTAATGTATGGTTACTAATTAATGTTCTGTGATTGATCTCATGTTTAATATTTATTATCATTGGTGTATTACATTTTGAATGTAATTTATCATGAAATCATTGGGTACTTTGAAAAAGTAATGCTGGTTCAGAATGTACTTTGAAAAAATAATGCTGGTTCAAAATTATGTACTGTAATCTGAGTATCTGTTTATATGTGTATTGCGCAGGATTTATGTACCATAAAAAGTCTGGTTCAAAATTTATGTACCATAATAGGTCTGTTAGAATGCATGGATTCAATAGTGGTTAAAGGCAATGCCTTCTGTGAAGTTAATGAGCCTTGCTAGATTCAACATGTGATTGATAGTTTTAAAGCTGGTTATATGCTTTCATGTAACGGCTTAGGAAACATGAATTATTAATGTTGATACTGAACTCTTGGTGATTATGAATTATGTGGAATAATGTGTAGTAATGAGACTAACTTTGTACTTAGAAAATTATTTACCAGGTTGGAAAGTTGGAGAAAGATGGAAATTATCCTTACTGAGAAGAGTTTGTTTCATTGGCCCGTGGTTCTATTCAATATGTCAAGTCATATAGTGGTTATGTGACTAATGGGTTCAGGTTTCATACAAACACTCGTGATACAGGTTTGAGAACTCAAAATAGTGGAG
>JAULKJ010074273.1:0-16071 GCA_032355405.1 Rubia balearica | reverse complement strand
GACAAGTGGTCAATCTCCTCGTCATTGAAGAGTAATGCAATCTCACCCTTGTATTCTGTAATTGGTTGGAGGGGAATGGATTGTGAGGAAGTGGTTTGAATCTGTGTAAGAGCAGACTTGTATGATAGCGGCGGACTCACGCCAACAGGCGGATCCGCCATGGTGACGGTGGTGGAAGCTCTGCAGGTGACGGTGTTTTGACCGTTGGGGAGAATATTGTCATTACTGATGGTTGACTTTTGTTTCTTTGTTCCGTATTTTAGAAAGAAGGCAGAGGATTGAAGTCTAGAGAGGGTTTAGGTGTTGTTTGGAGGGTAATTAAAAAACATATCAAAAAGAAAAGCGGAAAAATCAATTGCTCTTCAACCACCTTGAATGGGCTGTATTTTGATACTCCTCCTCCACAAGTTAACCTGCATAGAATCCTTTTTACGATATTCAACAAACATATTTCCCCGTCAATATATTTAACTTCATAAAATAATAACAAATAAAATAGTTAATATTTAAAAACTAATTATTACGACGAATCCAACAATATCACACGTGATAATATTATTGTTTATATATTTATTCAAATACGTAATCAAAGTTTGACAATGCTGACTTTTTAAATAGTAAAATTGCAATTTAATCAGAGTGAAAATATTCCCTCACGATGCAACTGGCATGTTCGAGCGTGGAGTCCAGGAAATATTGGAAAGATTTAGAGATACTCAAAGATTTATCTAATTATTGTTAGATTTTTTATTATTATTATTATTAAACAGTGGACTCTTTCTTATTAAAATGACAACTGTGTCTCACACAAAGTGTAGTGAGACTCCCACATGGCTCACACAGAGTGAGGTGTGCCTCCCACGTGCTCTAAGAGCATGTTTCACACCATTATGGTGCATTGGAAACTTAAAGAACCATAATAATGCAAACCAATTGGGAGAAGGGGGGTTTGAACCCTGATTGCATCTAGTCGAGCACATTGCTCTGGCCACTTGGGCAATGGTTCCTTGTCTCATCTTGTTAAGACTAGTATGTATGAAAGGATTTCACCCCACGCAGGTGCAAAGCATTGATTATAAAATTTCTAGGTAAAATACGAATATAACCCTATTATTTTTCAAAAGTGTCAATATAACTCTGTATAATGTGAAAGTATGATTATAACCCTATATTTTTCATAAAATGTGTCGATATAACCTTTTGACACTATTCCGACATTGACTGGGTATTTTCCAACACTGGCTAAATCTAAAAAGACTAAAATACCCCTAGTATTAAAACTAAAACTTTAATGACTAAAATACCCTAGTGTTCTTCATCTCCATCTTCATCTCCAAAGCCAGCACGCCGCTACTCCACTGCTCGTCCTTGCTCTGCCGCCGCCAAAATTTGGAATTTTGCCATCAGAATCTGCATTTTGCCACTTCTATGATGGAGAATGTACACATAGTATTCGAGAAGCGGGAAACAGATACCAATAATTTATGAATTTTCACAAACAAAAGTACAAACAGAAACAAAATTTACAAAGCAATTAGTTGAATAATTGGTAATTAATTACCTTAACAAGAGAGCTTTCAAGCCAGCATTCGGATTCAGATTCGGATTCAGAACGGCGGTGTTTTTCCGTGGCCAACACTGATTCCGCCACCACAGCCCGCCGCTCCTCCGCTCCGCCACACCAAACTCTAGCACCACTACCACCATCTAACTTCCTTCTCACCCTGCCCCGTCGCCTACCACTGCCGCCCAGCCCTGAACCCTAGCACCACCACCACTATCTTCCCCTCCTCACCCAGCATCGCCGCAAAGCCCATCTCGCCACCCGCGTGGATCCATCGGAAACCCGTTCAGCAGTTGAAACTGGGCGCCGCCATTGGAGGCTCCCGGTAACCCGTTCTTCTTCATTGATCCGCGATATCGTGGGAATAGCGCCGAGTTATGATAACGTGGTAACCCGTTCTTCTTCGTCGACGATATCGGGAAGATCTGAGAAAGAAGAAGAATATAGATTCAGGAAAAAGAATAGAAAGAAAGGAAATTGTGAGGGCATAACCGTCCTTTCATTTTTTTGGAATTATTTTTTAATGGGGTTATAATAGTCATTTTATTAATTTCCGACCAAATTCAGATTGTCAGAATTATACTTGCACTTTCATCCAAAACTTAGATTTATTTGTATTTTCATATTTTTCAGGGTGAGATTAGCACTTTTGATCAAAACGTAACTTTTGGTTGTGTTTTGTCGTTTACATCTTCATACGTTCAGCAGCTTCAGCTTCAATTTTACCGTACACATAAAATCAACATGCTACATTCTTATTTATCATATATTCTCCAGAGATAAATGCAGAGCAAAGCCTAAATTTTATTCCAGCTTTACAAACCATATGCTCTTTAATACCACAACCATGACTGGACCAGTATAGGCTCAATCATACACAAGAAGTTATCTTTTGAAGATTCAAAGGATTGCGTGAAGTTTAAAAATCTGAATCAATAGGAACCGTAATCGTCACTGCCGGTATCTTCTTCTGTCCGTTCATCACAGCTGCTCCAATCCATCCATGGTTTAATTAAGACTGAAAGTCTTTGAGAATGTTCTTGAAAGTCCCATTCCGCGCTCACACCCAAGCATCCTTCGATATCAAGGTAAGAAAGGGCACGACAGCCAGAAAATATTGCGGTAAGACCAACATCGCCCATTCTGGCATTTTGAAATTCAAGGTGCTCTAGTCCTGTCATGCTGTTAGCTATGACGAAGGCCTCACTATCATCAGGCTGGCCAATATCATCTGATGGGGGCATGTTCCTTTTCAAACGAGTCAAAAATTTGCAGTGTTTTCCAAAAGCTTCAAGACCCTTGGATGTGATTTGAAGACAAAAGCTAATATCCAAGTCTGTTAAGCTAATCAATGACTTAGCATGCCTTGACACCATCTCGTCAGTGATCTCACTTACAGAAATTTGAAGGACTTTGAGACACCTTCCACTGTTAAGATTGAAACCCAAGTCAGTATCGAATGAAATTTGTTTGAATCATATTTTTGAGATCTTCCACAGTTGGTGATTAATTATGCATTTCTATCAACAAACAATGTAAGTGACTCAATAAATGCAAATATAATTATCAAAGAGCGAGATGAATGGTTTGCAAAGCTGAATGCACCTCATTAGCAAGGGCATGCCAAGACTTAGTTTAAGTTGAAGATGAGGCTTTCCTTTGTTCAAATTCAACCAATTTGTTTTATATGAACATTTCCTTACAGGCACGTAGGCTTCAGGACTCAATTCAAGCCATGACTGAGAGGGATATAAAATTAACAAGACGCGTGACAATCTTACATAGTCTGTGGCCTTAACCTCGTAAAGGAGGAAGATTCCTAATTTACTAGTATAATTCCCACTTACCAAGGTTACAGCTTAACCTAATAATCCAAGTGTCTGTGCCTATTCAGAGGTCAATTCTAGAAGGGTGTACAGCAAATGCAGGACCTCTTTTCCAGTAAATTAGCCGGGAGACAACAGCGCAGCCTCTTTCTTGGAAGTACCGTGCCCTAGTTTGCTACTAAACTTCAGCCATCTTTGGTGTTATTATCAGAGAACACCAGATCACTCTCGTTTCAACATCCCTCGAGATAAAAATGAAATAAAAAAATGTACCATGACCAACTCTTGTACAGACCAATTACTTTAGTCGAAGGAAAGAATGAGCAAATAATAGTGAAATGTAACAAACAAGCAACGGAACACATAATGTTATAAGTGCAGAGCTACAGAGCAGTACTTAATTCTCCTTTACCAAACTGGATTAAGAGAAGTCTTCAAGTGTAATTTCTAGTGGTGTACTCTTTGGAAAGATTTCCCGGCTAAATAATCATATGAAAATGATAAAACAAACGGAAAAAGGCAACGCAAAATCACAATAAGCACCAAACTTCCAGATCCCAAACTTGAACCATCATTGGAGCTTGATGAATCCACATTCCACAGAAGGAAGGACAAATAAAAAAAAGCACCACCATCACCACAATTAATTAGTAATAATGCAAAATCAACCAGAAAATAGTAGTAAGCAAGTAAAGGAGAATGAGATACCGATTAGCCGCATAAGAAAATGCTGCATCGCCGAGGCGATAAGCCGACAGAGTCTTGAATGTGGACTTGCTCCGGCGAACGAGCCTCCGAACAACAGAGTCGATGAGGAGACGATTAGAGTCTGTGGTCGACTGCCAGTGCCTGCGACACCATCGCTGCACGTCGATCTCCTCCCAACAGTGGGGCCCCGCCACCATCTCCATCCAACCTCTGCACACCAAGCTCACTGACCTCACCATTTCGTCATCCGGTTCAATCTTTTTGAATATGATGGACAAGATTTCTGGAATCATAGCATCCCACGCCCGTCGTTCTTCTGGTTCTACGGACACCCGTTTGCCTTTACTCTCCATTGCCACCGTCTCAGTGACACTCACAATCCCAGAGACAGATGCGTGACCGAACCAAATTTAGATACTCGTGGAGGCAGGAAAGGTTTTCAAAGTTAAAAAAAGTATTCCTCCATTTATTAACATAAGTGTGGCGCACTTTCTTTTCTTTTCTTTTTTATTAATTTATGTGAATTTAAAGAGATGATTTCCTGTGAGGCAGCCTAAACTTTAGGCAGGGATCAAGGCAAATCACCTTGCTATAAGAAATAGGGCCTGGGCATAATATTTAAAAAACTCGGTGCAATATCTGAAAAGGCAAGAAAACGGAGGGATTGATCTGCAAATTTGGAAAGAAAATAACAGAAACACAAAAATACAACTTTCTCCTTCTCTCTCTAATCTCTTCTCCGTAATTTCGAATCTCAATTCCAAATTTCTCTCAATCTGAAACTTATCCACTCGCAGTAAAATCATCAACAATCTCAGCACCAATCTCTGTGAATTCAGATCATGAGCAACCTGGTAAACAAATGTCTTGTAAAATACGCTTTAATTTGTTCATGAATCCGATAGAAAAGGTGCTCTGGTTGTCGAATTGATAGGGAAAACAAATTGCTTGAACCTCACCAGATAAATGAGGAACTCGGTCTTATTCCAAATCAAAATCGTGAACTCCAAACAGGAACTCACTCGGAGATTATGCAAATCGCAGGTAATGTAGACGAAGAATTGAAATTCAAATTTTTTACTGATGAGTATTCTATCTTTCCTACTGATTCTTATGTTTATCCTGATGATGAGACAAGTTATGGCAAGTTATGATCATGAGGTTGCTATTTTTTTTGTTCTGTTATTCATAATATGCTATAAAGTTACTATTTTATGTACTGAGATTTACATATAGATGTTGAGAAAAACTGGAGCTCCTGTTTGATGTTTCAAAAATAGGGTAAAGCAATGTGAAGTTTATAGCATGTCAGTTGTGTTTTTTTCACCTGTTGTTTACATTACATAATCATGACAATGCTATTTTTTTATGTTGAGTTATTCATAATGTATTATGAGATTTTTATTTTAAGTGCTAAGGTTTACATATAAATATTGAGGTTCATGTAGGTCCTGTTTGATGTTTCAAAAACAGGACCTGAAGCAGTGTGACAAGGCTATCACCAAGATGTGTGATTTCCAGTTAGACTTAATTAAAATATCAATTAACATTAAATCAGTACAATATTTAAAACAACTCTTTTTGAATTCACGTGATCTCCTTTCATCTTCAACTGACATTAATTCTTCTACCATCCCCGCCGTCCAGCTGCACTACTGGTATTAATTGGGCACAACTTTTCTGCTCTCACCGTCCTTTTCCTCAATTCCCACACACGCATTTTTAATGCCTTCTAAAACCCTAGTTGAGTTCCAAATCCATCTAAATAGTTCAACCTTTAACTTCATCTTCTCTGCTTCCACTTGTCTCTGCTTTCATCTTTCTCCGTTCCACTATTTTTTATGTGCAATTTACAACCCTAAATCGATTAAAAGTCCGATGACGGGTCGTGCACTGATGATGAATCTTGCATTCATCAATTCATGTTAACACCCGATTGGATTAGGGACAATTCAATGTGTTCTAGTTCTTCTTTCGATTTGAATGAAGAAAATGACTTTCCTAATTTTCCTAATTTAACCGATGTGAAGAAGCAGTGGTTGGCGGAGTACACTGACTCTAAAATGAAAGAAGATCACTGATTGTAGGTGTTAAGGTACCACATACTAATATTTGATGTTCCATTGGCCGGATGAAACTGAACCTGCGACAAGTTGTGAAGTTTATCGATGGCGACGAGCCACTGCTTGTAGACGGGAGGTGGCATGGAGATGGTGTTGCGGGGGTCAGTCGCAGTGGTGGATGTCCTGAGGTGGCGCCCTCTGAGTCAATACCGGCGGTAGAGGCACTCCCAGAGGCTTAGGTGGAGTTTCAGGCAAGTTGATCATTTTTACAATTTCAAGAATGGGTATTGACTCATACTCAGTAAAAAAATGTTTAAATCAGATTTTTGTTGCAAATCCATTATGTGTGGAGGATCAGCATTAGTTGAATCTGATGTTTTTGCACAATTTATGTGTTTCCTATTTCACCATTATTATTTCCATGTTTATCACTTGGTAGGTGTATACATCCTATTTTGTATTTGTACTGCCCGGGCTAGAAATTTGTGTTGATATTTGTTCATGAATTGGCCAAACAATTGATGTGTTGGGGCTTAAATGATTGTGTTGTGAACATTTTATTTAGCATTTATTTTTGTGCATATTTATGTTGTGTATTTTTATGTTTCTGCAACTGCCACGGATTTTTTTTATGTTGAAGTCAGTTTCCGAAACACTATTTGTACATTGTCAATAGATAAATAGTATGTCAAGAGTTAGATAGATTGCAGACAACGCTAGATCATGTGCTCGAACTCTTGTTCTCTGGGGTCTTTATGAACGTGCTAAAGAGGTACTTTTGACACACAAGTCTTGTAGAATTCACACGCAAGCTATACACGTAGAACAAGGAATCAACTTTAAAGAGTGTTTGATGAGATATCATTTCAAGCTATTTTTATGGTAAATCTGATTCGCTCACAACATGCAATATGTTGAGTTTTTTTTTTGTGGATTTTAACGTTCACTAGTTAGATAATTCAACATTTCTTTACTCTAGGTAAGATGGAGCAAACATTCAGCTCCTTTGAAAAGTTGTTTTACTTTCAAAGAGTACTGATGAAAAAGATATATTTGACAAACAAGATGATAATATTGCTATGTTTTACTGCAATATGTTTATCATCCAATTTTTTTGCATATTTTCATAAATAAAGGTTGTAATTAGTGTCTTCACATATATTGCACAATTGGTACATGCAATAATCTGTTAGGAATTAATCTTGGGGATATGTCTTTCTCATAGGTTATGAGATATGTTTTTTTCAATTAAATATTGTTATTTTTAAGTACTCTGGTTACAATTTTTAGTGAATTAGATATAACCTACTCCTATACTAATAACATTAATGATTATGTTTAGTCTTGTTTGGCATAAATTGAAGAAGTTGATGTATATTGGGTATTGTTGAAAAGGATGATGATGAAAATTCATTCCTTGTGTTGCGCATACACGGCAGAGCAATGTAGTTTCAGTTTAAAGACAAGGCTATCACCAAGATGTGTGATTTCTCTATTGACCATCTCTCACTGTACTGTTGGTATGATAAATTTAAGTTCATTGAATCACTTTACCCGCCGTAAATTTTCAACCAGTTTCATATCTTGATTCATGTATGTTGCAGACAACTTTTGTGTTTTTAAGTGTGAGATTTGATTGAGTGGACTCTTTTGAGTCAAGTGTTAAACAATAATGCAATATAAGCAGTTGTTCAAATATGAAAAAAAAAAAGAAGGGATGATTCCACGGATTTATGAGGAGAGTTTGAGGGCTGTGATTTTAGCTAAGTTGCTCAATCTATAATTGAATTTGTGACTGCTTACCTTCGATTAATGTTATCTTTGTAATATTTTTTACACACAAACTAGAAATTGATGACACTGTGATAAATTAATGCAGATTGGTGAAGTTGTGTCAACCAGGACTAGCTCGCCACTTAAAGTTGAGTCTGTCATCGCCACATAAAGCCGAGTATCTATTTTGTAACTCCAACTTTGAAAAAAAATGTTTAACATTATTGTTTTTCCTTACCTTAATATTGCTCTATTATTTTTTCTAGGTCCTGTTTGAGATTTAATCCTTTTTTGGCCGTAAAAACTAATGGCATTTCTTCCAAGAGGGGTGTTTTTAATTGACAATTCTAATTTTTCCTGTGCACTTGCATGTGAAAGGTATGCGTTCATTCATATCGTGTCTTTGTTGTTGTGATGTATTTGTGCACTTGGTGATGTTAGAGTGCACATGTTTATGTTGAATTTATCGTGCAGTTTGTGTATGTGTGTAATTTTCAATCCCACTTGTCGGTGTTAGTGTGGGATTTATTGTGTTGCTTGTTTTTTTGTGTAATAGCTCAACCCACCCATGTTTGAGATGTGCCGCTTGCTTTTCCTTTAGCTTTGTAGTCGTCGTGTCAACTATCATTTTGGGTAAAACCTAAAGGGCTACGACCATGGTTCCCATAGCATGGCAACCATATTTTAAAACTTTTTATCAACCGCCACTTAATCTGTACTGGCTGTATGAAATATGGCACTATTTTGTTTCAATACCTTTAAGGTCATACAGTTAGTTTTTGCAACCAATGAGGATATAACCTGAGGCTGTAAAACCTCCTATTGTAGGCTTAAAATTAACTTAAACAATCTTTATGTACATTTAGTTTTCATTACAAAAAACAATGACTTATGTTGCTACATAAACATGCATCTAGCTACCACATGTTTACAAACAAAAAGCATACAACATGTGCATTACTCAAAAGTAACTAAAACAACATTTATACTAACTGCATTCCTCCCACTAGCCCCTGGTTGGGCTGAATTTGCATATCATTAATTAGTTTAGTTATCTTTAGTATTTTTCCTTGCTATATGAGAAACTGTATAGTCTCCAAAACAAGATCTTTCTCCACATTTAGGTCTATAGGTAGCAAACCTTGTCTTTGCAATGTATCTTTCTTAAGATGAGGAAGAGGGAAATGGTTAATGCCTTTAAATTTAATGATTTCAATCGTAACACCCTGAAGTGAAATAAAAATCTTGTCTATTGTATGTGGCTGCATATTATAATAAGTGAAAAGAACTGCAATAACCAACTGGTCAACTGTTGTTCATGCCTCCTCTTGCTGCAAACTTTGAATCAAACGAAAGAAGCCTAAATCCAAGATATTTAGGTCGGGTGGCTAAAAAAAATGATTTCAAACCCATTGGAGTTGCATGTACGATACAGATTGTATCTCGTTTCTTTATGTGGGGCGTAGCATTGTCGAGTTGGATGAATATGCATTTTGTTACACATGGAGGCCAATTCAACTTGATTGTTGGAATGATGCTTTCAACCAATAATCTTTGAACATATCACCATTAACTTTATGCTTCGCTTTAGTCTCCATGGTCCCCTTTGGCTTGTTCTTGCTGGTCCTTTCGGAGGGCACCTTATCAACCGACGGAAGATTCCAATCTTCTTATTGAAAATGATGTCATTGTTAGGAGCTATAATAGGTCTAGAAATGGCACATAGGAACATTACCTTAGGGATGTACCCTTTATGTTGACATGTTCGCAGTGGATTTTCTTCATCGGGTATCATAATGTATTTGGCAGATTCCTCAGATTAAAAGAACCATTTCTCATCGATATTCACAACATTGAGCATGCTCCTGAATTATACATTTGAGTTGTGTCTTTCAAACTTTAGATAAGAACATGCAATCTCGACCCTTTCCACTTTGTTTCCTTCTCTAAGAAAAGGTTTTATGGCATTGCTATGTTTGGGAATCACCTTTTTGTTGCATTCTGTGAATTGTGCTTTTACTAATGTTGATGCCATTCGTTATCCTCCGACATGTTTTTTTTAGTTGTAGTGAAATTGAAATGAATGCTTTTTTGTCTAAATAATTATTAGTTGTCCTTTTTATCAGTTATTCATAAAGAGGAACCAGGTGATTGAGTTCCTCTCCTTATCGGTGAGATTCTGGAGTATAGCCCCAAAACAGTTTGATAAAGGAAGCGGAAAATAAAATTAGACCAAAAATATATGAATCTGAAGACTTTCTAGAATTAGTTTCAACAGATGCCTCCTTTGCTCAATGATGCTGACCTGAGAGCCCCCAACCCAGTTTAAGTTCTTGTTAGATTTTCTTTGTTAATTGTTGCAAGTTTTTTTTTGCATTTTTAGGAATTAATGTAGGGATTGTGAAGGGAAGGTTTCAGCCTCCCGCTTTTTGCTTGGCGCAAATTTGATGATATTTTAAGGAAATTTTCAACTTTTTGGTGGGAAAGATTACCCAAAAAATAAACAATTGTATTGTCAAATCATTTGACTACAGTGGCCATAGTGATGTCAGCATGATGTCACCTAGTGAAAAATCGTGCCCTCCTCACGTGTTGTAGCAGCCACGTCAGCACTTCTTAAATTTCGTGTCATTTTACTTTCAGAATATCATATAGGGGCGGAGAGAGTAAGAATTAAGAGAAAATATTAAAAGACTTAAAAATTATATCTAATTCCAAACCATACACTAAAGAAAAACCGTTTCTCGAGTTTGATTCTCTCCCTTCAAACCCTAAGGACACCGCATCAAGATTTTTCTTTTCCCCATCACGGAAAGATAAAGAAATGCCAATTTATTTTAATTGATGTTCTTTGACTGTTTATGTTATTGAATAAGTGTGGAATATTTTTCCACACATTAGTTTTATTCTTCGTCCTGATCGATTAAATCGTTGTGTTCATGATGATAACTCGAATTAGTTTTTCACGTTGATATGTTGTTCTTGATTTGTTTGTACGGATCATGTGCTTGTGTTTTTGTTTTAGGACTCCATTTTTTTTGGAATCTTCCATTTGTTTTTCTAAGGTATTCACAAATCGTACTTTGGATCAAATGGTGTTACAGTTGCATAACATCCATGTTTGGAGTAGTGATATGATGCTTGATACACTTATCTCTGGCAAGCGGTCATCAGTGTGAGAATTCGCCGGGGGTTTATTTTTGCTAACTTTTATTGATGACCCTTGAAATCCCTGTAGCTTAGCATACTGGATTGGGTTTAGATTCGTTGGAGGATTACAGTTTGCTAATTCAGAGCTCTGGTATCGGTCAAATCCCGTAAAACGATGTTGTTTTGTGGAGGAAATGGGGGAAAACAGGTTGGTGTACGGGCTTACTTTTGATGAGAATGCTTTTCATAGTGAGAACAAGAACGAGTTCTCCAATTGCTAGTTCAATTATTTTTCCAAGGGTTAAGTTAATGAATCGTGCTTATAGTGTTATGGTGCTTGTTAAGGATGCAGGTCTGGTGGAATAATGTGATTCCCAAAGTCCAGTTTGTTGAATTATGAATAATAATAAGGCAAAAAAGTAATAAAAAGTTTGAAAATTTCTTTTTATCAAATAAATAAAATTTGAAGCATCAAATTGAAATGCATAAACATCAACATAAAAAGAGAAATATGTAAAATTATCAACAATCACAATGAAAATTTTGAAACCATCGATTGTATTAAATCTGATAGCTAAATGTCAACTACTGGAATAAATGTCATTTATTGTCAAACCATAATCATCAAATTTTCCAATATTTCTTAAACTATAAATAATAATGTAAAAATGCTTCTAAAATGACTGATATCCGACAAGTGAATCCTTCTTCGTTTGATATTCTCCATCCTTTAAACACAACTCAACTTACCTCGCTCATGAAAATGAAGAATCAGAAAAAATAACGAATCTTAGCCAAATGCGTGAACACTGGTGTCTCTCTTAAACTTCAAACTCGTCTCTTTCAAAATCTAAAGAAATAATGTAAACATCAATCATTAATTAGGAAAAAAAACCAAAAAAAACTATAACCACAATTTTAAAAACTAGAAAAACCAAAAAATAAAAACATCAACCAAAAAGCCTAAACATCAAACCTAACTATACCTCAACAAAAAGTGTGAGTCAAAATTATTTGGATGTGCATAAACATCAACAAACCGGTATGTACACACACATATATCAACTATTAAAAATGCATAAACATCAACAAAAAAATGTGTAAACATCAACTGAATACACAAAAATATCAACAAAACGGATATATACATAAAAATCATGACATTAACTTCAAAATAGTATAAACATCAACTAAAACTAAAACCTAAGCAAACTGCATCTAAAAAGAGTTGATTAGATCAAAAATACCTTTAGATGTTTTACGAGGCATTAAAAACTTAATTTTTCAGCACAAACATCTTTAAAATTGATCGATTATATATACTAACATTGAAAAAAACAAAAAAAACAATTAGGTTTATGATGAGACGTCAAATGCATGTATTTTCCGAAGCATTTAACATCTCTTTTGTTATTTTTTTTATGGAAGATTGCTAGATTTAGGTAGGTTTACATCATAAGGGGTTTAGATAACCATTTTCGGTTTTCGTTTTTAAATCCTTCATTTTGTAACCTACTTTGAATCTAATGGAATTGTATCCTTATGAGTGATGTTCTTTTTAGCACATTTGAAACTCGTATTTTTAATAGACTAAGCTTTTGTGTAAGAATAATGAATGTTTTGTTGGTAAAAAAGTTAGGATGATTATTTAGGAGTTATATCCTAAATCTCTAGTTTTAGGTGTTTAAGGAAGATCTTTTATGGTCATGTTTGTGATTAAAGTTTTAGAATGAAGATTCACAAGGAAAAAAAGAAGTTAAGAAGTGAAGGCCAATACAATTTGGCAGAAGAAAAGTCCATATTTGAAGAAGGATGGTCGGCCGACCGACACGAAGACCGGCTGGCCGACCGGCAGGGTGAAGAAGATCGGGCGCACTACCTGGGTGCTCAACCACGCTCCCGCACGCCCAAAAGTGAGAAAAAATCTTCCCTCGGAGTGAAAACCGTGAGGGAAGCCATCGCGCCAGCTCTGCCCGGACCGTCCAGCCTAGAGCTGCCCGCGCGCTCGACGCGCCCAGTTTTCATGTGGACCATTCTTCTCACCTAATTTTGTACTATAAATACCCCTTTACCTTATCTTCATTCTAAATTTTTCTTGGCCAAAAATACTCTTCCAAAAACTCTAGTTCTTCATTTTTCTTCTTCTTTTCTCTGTTTTTTTTATGTATGATTTATCCATGAATGTTAGTATGATTTGTACCAGCTAAACTTATCACTTGGGAGAAATTGTCTGAAGCTTCCAAATCCATGTAGTAAGAATCTATTTTTACTCTTTCATGAGCATTGGTTGTGAAGTATTTATTGTGTCATTAATGTTGTTGTTTACTTCATTTATGCTATGGGTTATTTGAGAATATGAAGTGTTGGCATGATTAAGTGCTAGGGTGTTAGGAAAGTGTACAATTTCTTAGCTCGTTGACATGAAAATCCAAGAACATGGAATTAGAACTTCTTGTTGAATGAATGATGTTAATCTTACTAGATGAGTATGTTAATGTTGCTTGTTATCATATTTTTCGTAAGGTAGCAATGAAAGATTGAATCTTTAATGTTTTTTGTTTTAGGTTTAGTCTAATAAATGCTTTTTTGGCTATATGGCTAGCCATTTGGTAAAATATTTGTAGTTGTTATCAAACCTATGGTTCTTCGTATGTAATGTCATTGATGAAATACCTTTAGGGGTTGTTTATCTAAAGTTCTTATCAATGAGGTTTGCAAATGGTCGTTGAACGTCTTTATGAATTACTATTAAGAAGAAATGAATGTTGATCTTGAAAACGGAAGTGATAGCATTCCCCATAGGCAATGAATGTGAAGGAATGAGTGAATGAGTCTAAGATCTATAAGTGGTTTGGAAGTGGAAATCAATTGCCCCCAAGACTTTGTTAATTGTGATTTTAACAACTATTTAGTAGCTTGTTGCATAATAGCATAATTAGTTTACTTTGCTAGTTGTGTTGTCTTTCAATTCATAACTTAGAAAACCAAAGAAAAACCCCCCTCTTTACATGCTTATATATATGTATGTATCTATCTTTATCTAGGATTATATCCACCCCTCTATACATGAACCCTTAGGAAAATCCCTCTTCTTTGTAGATGACCCCGACTTGCCATACTATCTACTTAGTTGTATTTAGTAAGCATTTTGGGCTTATAAATTGTATCTTTGAGAGGTATGGCGATGACCTCCCACCCTCCCTATGGCATATTAATGCTCCTCGATGATAACTTTGACCCAGATGGAATCTCATCAAGCACCACCGCAACACAACCCACATTAGACCAGGTAGCTGAGGAACAAGGGGAACAACCAACCACCATATTTAAAGGGAGGGGATGGGGGAGATATGAGGTAATACCTTCAAGTGAGCTACCCGGATTCCGCTAACACTTCTGGAAAGCCAAATAAGCTAGGAAGGTTTCACCAAAATGCCTTAAATACTTATACACATAAATAAAACATATAAAAGTCATGCCTTGAAAACACACATTTTTAAGGCCACGGGTTACTTGCATCAATTATGAATAGGAGTCATCACTCATTAAATGTGCTACGAAATAATCACTTAACATGCCATTATCCTTGCATATGATCCCCTGGATCTCTGGGACAGTGCATCCCACTAAGCTACTCGCAAAAAAAAGGTTTATATATTATATCATAGCCGCAAATTCATATATAGCTGTGCGCAATTTTTTTGGGAAATTCATGCAATAGATGTTTCATCTTAAATTTTACAAAATATACATTTATCGGCTTATCCAAAATTTGCAAACACTACGCATTCCTAAACTTCAAGATTGGGGGGGGGGCTTATGGTATATGCTTAGCCCGTGAAACCCTAAACTTGGAGCCCGACTTGTTGCAACCAGTTTGCTCCACATGCAGAGTGAACCTCTACCCAGTCTACTAAGAATAAACCAAGTCTCGAAGAAGATGGAGAAGCGCCATCTCCCATCACATCTTCCACTAAGCCAATGACCAGGTAGAGGATTAACCCACAATGTAGACCACGATGGCATGATCAAGAAATTTTGAAATAATGAAATAGAACGCTGGAGAAAGGAGGTAACTTTCAAAACATACCACTCTATGAAAACCCTTTAAACTAACTTGGGCGCCAAAAGTTCTTCCCAGGGACCTCCCCGGGGATTCTCTTGCAGGCACCCAAGAAAGCAGGGTTTAACGGGTCGGCCTCGAGATCTGTCCTTATATGAATGGAGTCCCTAAACCAATGGTTATAACTTATAAGATCATGTTATAACTCAACAATCATAACTTATACGATAGATGTTAACCCTAATTTGAATATATGCAAATTAATGTTAACCCAAACAAAACAAGACCCGAATATGGTTGAATAGTGTATATATAGTTTTTACTTTCCAAAATTTTAACTTTATCATATTAAGTTGACAATAACATTCTCCACAAATATAATAATTAAATACATTATTATTTTATGAATATGTTATTTAATATTTCAATAACATAATAAATTATTTTTAATAAATTTCAAATGTTTAATAGCATAATTAGATTTTAAAAAATTAATCCACAGTATTACAACTTAGGGAAAAAGAGGGATTGAATCTTGGTTGCACCTGGACCAGCAATAAGCCCTTCCCACTAGAGCTAGACCAAGTGGTTTCACATGATTAGATAAAATCACTTTAAGTCTATATTTTGAATGTAGTGTTAAATGAAAGAACAATATACGTTATTAATTTATGATCAATTTCAAATTATTTTTCTAAGCTAAAATTAATATTGATTAGTTATTTAACATATTTATGTAAACTTTTCATTATTATTTAGAAAAAAATTGTAACAATTATAAATGCACCTTGGATGTAAGTGATCGGTTGCTTATTTTATTTCCACACAAAAATGACATCTAAATTGACTTAATTTAATTAGCTATTAGTGAATTCTATCCATAAATATCATATAATTTTACATTTTTAAAATTACTTATTTTAT
>JAULKJ010074168.1:0-16073 GCA_032355405.1 Rubia balearica | reverse complement strand
CGGGCCGTGCCAAAGCACATGGGTCGTGTCGAGATTTAGTTTTTCCTTGGCTCTTGGCTTGGTAGGGGCTTGGCACTATCATTTAAGCTACAAGGGTTGTATTGAGCTGATGTAGCACATGTCGTGTCAAATGGGCCGTGCTGAGCTAGTCTAGCAAGGAGTGTGCCAGGTTCGACTCTTCCAACACTTGGCTTTTTCCTTCAACTTGTTTTCACTGCTACAGATGAACTGCTAATCCAATTTGGGAGTTTTTGTAGTCCATTTTATAGCGCTCGAGAAGAAGAAACTAATGGTGACATCCTCAAGAATTGATTCCTCTCATAATATGCCTAAAACTCTATTCAACCTTGAACAATGATCCCTCTATTTCTCATTTTGCCTTAATAAACTTCGAATCCGCCTTTCTTGGTCCCAATTCCATCTACTACCATAATTTGGAGTCCGTGGCCTTCAATCTAATACCATCATTGGGAATATCCTTCGATATCTTCTACCATCCTTGCGAATGGTCTTCAAATATCTACTGCCACGCTCGTGGATGGCCTTTTGCAAAAGAAAATGCAAAATCACTCAGGAGAAACCTAGTAATGAGATCAAAGAGGAAGATCTAGGCGATCGTAAATACAAAGGGTCCATTAGTATCAATTAAGTCTACAAAATGTGGGATTTAGACAAGAAAAATAATAATGGACATCTAAACCCTTTTACGGGCAAACCTAACTAAAACAAGAAATCAACCAAAAAATTGATAATAAATGTGTTAAATGCAATGGCTATCGCATGCATAATGGTGTACATCAATCCCCCCACACTTAAACCTTTACTCGTCCTCGAGTAAACAATAATGAGAAAAGATCTAAGTGAAATGTAGCATGCAAAGAGAAGTTAGGCAATACATTCAACTTATTCCAAAGCTACCTTAGTTCCCCTAAAGAAGTAAGAATCTCACAACTATCCCACTCCCCAAAGTTGCTAAAGTAACCTAAACATCTTGAAATATTTTGAAGAAAAAGGTAAGCATGAAGGATAAGTGTTGAATTAGCTTACTTATCCGAAGAATCCGCTGAAGATTATCCAAGAGATGTTGTCGAAAAACCGCCAAAGATGGCCAAAAGATGCTGAAGTTCCATTTCAAATTTCTCTCATTTTGACTGTGAGCCCTTTGGGTTTTCATCCTAGCATTCACACATATTGAGCTCAACTACTCCCTTTTTTCCATACAACCTCTCATTTTTGCCTAGGTTTTCCCACCTAGTGGGCCCAGTCTCTCATTTTTACCTAGGTCTTTGGACCTACTTGGGCTTTACTACCAATTTTTTCCTAAGTTTCCATTTCGGGTTTCTAACTTAGCCGAGTATAAATTTTTTTATTTTTTTTTTAAATTTTTGAAATTTTTGTGTAGCACAAAATACCCCAAAGTAGGGCTTCATACTACAAAAGATAGTAAAAAAGAAAAAAATTTACACCATCAAATTCTTCATCCCAAAACATTCTCCAACAAGTGATAACCATCTAAAGATCACACCACCAAAGATTATACCAACTTTCCAAAACCAAAGAAAAGAACAAACTAAAGCAACACTAAAAGCACAAAGGAATCCCAAGATAAAAACTTCTTAGTACTTCACCACTCCCACACAAGAATTCCCCCCAGAATGATTACTAAAAATATGACCTTCCAACTCCACTACGCCCCCCACACTTGATTCGCACATTATCCCCAGTGTATGTGACCAAGGTAAAAAGGAGAGATTGATGGTATCGAATGATCAACTTTATTTCTTGTCTTGAATTAATCATGAGGTTCCCTGAAAAGACAAGAAAACCAAGAGTAGCACTGTTCCATACAAATATCTGATAACTATCATACTCAAAAATTAACATCAAACACATAAAACCATTAAAATAATTCAAAACCTACTAAATGAAAATATTGTTTATTTATTGTCGTCTTCATGACTTATTTGTAATAGGAGGGTTCTAAATAAGGTTTCATCCTTTGCCCATTGACTAACCACTTGATGCCACTCTCTTCATCATTTATCTCTATGGCTCTATGTTCATAGATCTTGGTCACCACATAAGGACCTCACCACCTTGAAGGCAATTTACCCAAAATAAGGCGTAAAGGATTGGTGTAAATGGACTTTTTTTCCCAAAAAAAGTCCTTCTTCACTATGTTTTGATCATGCTGTGCTTTTGTCTTTTCCTTGAAATTTAGTGTGGTGTCATAGGAGTTGCGCCTAAATTCGTCAAGTTCTTGGAGTTTCAATTTCCTAATCTTCCCGGCTTTATCCAAGTTCATATTCAAGCATTTGATTGCCCAATATGTTTTGAACTCGAGCTCCACCATGAGGTGATATCTATTAACATAGAGAATCATGAAAGGTGATATACCTATGGGGTTTTATATGCAGTCCAATACACCCAAAATTCATCATCCAACCTATTATTCCACTCCTTTCTAGATGGATTTACCATCTTTTCGAGTATGTTCTTGATTTCCCGGTTGGATATATCTGCTTGACCATTTGTTTATAGGTGGTAAGCAGTGGATTTCCTATGGGTCACGCCTTATCTTTTGAGCAAGGCTCCAATGATTTTATTACAAAAGTGAGTACCTCTATCACTAATTATGGTTTGGGGTATACCGAACCATGAGAAAATGTTGTACTTAAGGAAACTCATCATGATTGCCGCATCATTGTTCTTTATGGCTTTGGCATCGACCTATTTTGACATATAATCCACCACCACTTGGATATAATAGATTCCATGGGACATGGGGAAAGGGCCCATGAAATCCATCCCCCACACATCAAATATATCAATCGACATTGAGAGTATTTGTGCCATCTCATTTTTCAATGAGATGTTGCCCATCTTTTGGCTCTTATCACGAGCTAGAATGAACTCCTTGGTATGCGTCAACATGTTAGGCCGATAAAATCCACATTCCGCCACTCTCCTAACGGTTATTTTATACCCAAAATGTCCATCTGCGGTGTTGGAATGGAAAAGTCTAAGGATTTGATCCACCCCCTCTTCGGAAACACATATCTTAATCTCTTGATTGGAGCAATGTTTCCAGAGGTAAGGATCATCCCAAAAATATACCTTTGTCTCATTCACTAGCATGTTTTTCCGGTTTTGATCAAAGTATGAGGGAAACTCCCCTATGGCAAGGTAATTCACTATGTCAGTATACCAAGGTTAGCAAACTGTCACACCGAACAATTGTTCATCGAGAAATTCTTTCCGAATGTGTTCTAACTTAGTTTTTTCCTTGATGGGATCTAAGCTCTCAAGTGTTGGTTGTTTGCTTAAATGGTCAGCCACTGCATTCTCCCATCCTTTTTTTATCTCTCACCTCAAGGTCAAACTCACTCAAAATAAGTATCCTCTAATTAGCCAAGTTTTGCCTCTTTCTTAGTCATTAAATAACAGAGAGAGGCATGATCGGTATATACAATGACCTTGGTGCCTAAAAGATACTGTCTAAACTTTCCAAGTGCAAAAACTACGGCCCATAACTCTTTCTCTATGGTAGAGTAGTTACGTTGTGTATCATTAAGAGTCACTAACACATAGTAAATTTCATGTGAAAGTCTCCCTACCCTTTGGCCTAACACCACTTCTATTACATAATCACTTGCATCACACATTATTTCAAAAGGGAGAGACCAATTCGGGGGTTGGATAATGGGGGCAGTAACAAGCAATTTCTTCAAAGTGTCAATGGTTTTTCTACATTCCTCATCAACAAGAAAATCAACATCCTGTTGCAATAATTTACACAATGGATAATAAATCTTAGAGAAATCCTGAATGAAACAATGGTAAAAACTGGCGTGACCTAAGAATGACATAATGTCTATCACACAAGTACGGAAAGGAAGGGATTTGATTGTAACTACTTTAGCCTTGTCCACTTATGGACCTTCAGCCGACACCACATGACCTAGAACAATGTCCTTTTGCATCATAAAGTGGCATTCCTCAGAGTTTAAGACTAAGTTGGTGTCAACGCACCTTTCTAACACAAGTGCCAGATGATGTATTCTTTAGTCAAAAGAATCTCCATAAATAGTGAAATTATCAATGAAAACTTTGATGAAGTGATAAATAAACTTCGAGAAGATACTAACAACGCACCTCTAAAATGTACCTGATGCATTGCATAAGCCAAAAGGCATGTGCCTATAAGCAAGAGTGTCAAAGGGGCAAGTGAAGGTTGTTTTCTCTTGATCTTCTGGATTCAATGGCTATTTGGAAGTATCATGAATAGCTATCAAGGAAGAAGTAGTGTGAGCTACTGGCTAATCTTTCAAGTATTTGGTCAATGAAAGGTAGGAGAAAATGATCATTGAGAGTTAGCACATTTAAGCGGCGATAATCAATACAAACTCGCCACCCATTTTGAATATAGGTGGGGACAAAATCCCCATCTTTTTTCTCCACCATGGTCACCCCACTCTTTTTTTAGCACCACTTGAGTGAGACTCACCCATTTATTTTCGGAGATAGGATATATCATCATTTCTGTAAGTAGTTTAAGGACTTCACCTTTGACTACTTCCATCCTTGCTGGGTTTAACCACCTTTGAGGTTGGCGTATGGATTTTTCATCATCCTATAAAAATATAAGGTTCATGAAATTTGAAAGGCTTATACCTTTGATGTCAACTAAAGTTCAACCTATAGCTCCCTTAAATTTCTTAAGCACCTTAATCAACCTATTCTTTTGGTCACTAGTGAGCTTACTAGAAATAATCACCAGTAATGTCTCAACCCCACCTAAGAAATCATACTTCAAGTCTTTGGGTACAGGATTAATTTCAACTACGGGTGGTTCTTTTATTGAAGGCTTTGTCTCAAAGGTCACTAATTCATTTAAGTTCTTGGGTAAGGTTTCTATGTGAATATCAACTTGGGGCTCAACTTCTCCCACATTCTCCACTAGACTGATGTTCCTAGTACCAACATGATTATCGGTTAAGGGGTAATCTACTAAAGCTACATTCATAGCTTCATAAAAAAACCTCTTGCACAATGACCTCAAGATAATCACTCATAGCTGAGGATGGCTCATCAAAACACAATTCACATTTTTATACATGTTGAAATCCACAATATTATCACCACAATCTAATATTAACTTTCTTCTCTGCACGTCGACTTTAGACCTAGCCGTTTTTAAGAAAGGTCTACCCAAAAATATTAAGTTGGTATCCTTGTCGTTAACCATATCTAGGACATAAAAATTTGCTAGAAATATTAGTCCATTTACTTGGACCATCACATCCTCCAGAACACTTCTTAGGTATATGGTGGAGCGATTGGCCAAATGGACTACTACCCCGGTAGCATGCATTTTTGGCAATTCAATGATCTATACAAAGAGTAAGGTATAATATTAATGGATGCCCCTAAATCCACCATAGCATCCCTAATGAAAGTGTTATGAATTGCGCAAGGGATAACAAACATGCCAGGATCTTTACAGTTAGAGGGAAGGAGAATTTGCATGAGAGAGGGAGGTTGCTTTGCCATTTCATGCTTAAATTTATACTTTGGATCACATAATTTGTTCAACATTTCTTCACATTTAGGCACAAAATTGATAGTATCAAAGAGAGAAGTACTAACCTCACAATGGTTGAGAAACGTGGATGGTTCCTTTTAGTGTTCCTTTCTTTGCTCATTCCTCATCCTATCTAAAGGAGAAAGTGATGGAGCTTCCCCATAAAATAGCTCCCGCTTTGCCACCGGTTTCTTCATCTTCTGTATCAACTCGGTCACTTGCCCCACCCTCTCTTCCCTATCAACTCATCTTACCTATAACATTGAGGAGAGTTAACTTCCAAAGTCCCTTATGCAACAAAATACTTGATTTTTGGATTGAGTCACTAACTTTACCTAGGTTGGCTAAAGCTCCAACTATTTCATCACAAGTGGACCTGGGGATGTGTCCCTTTATCAAACTGGGTGAGTCAAGGAATTATTTCCACGCTCCTTCCCTTAGTTCTTACAATACGGAAAATTCCATTTCCTTACCATATTCACGCAACCAGGAGCAAGTCTCCGTAGAGTGATCAAAGTGACAAACCCTACAGAATTTCATAAGTTGAACACTTTATCCCCACATTTTCCTTTAAAAAAAACAAAGACATAACTACTTGCTCAACTAACACGTTATGCAAGTAACCTACAAGACTGTTAAACTAACATCCCCGGCAGTGCCACAAAAATTTAATCTTCCCCATCATGAGCATCGTTAAATAAAAGAGAGGGACAGTTAGGGATCCAATATAAGATTTATATGTTGCTCCCGTTCTTACTACTATACTACAAAAAATGGTGGAGAGTGGAAAGTATCGAGGTTGTCCACATAGATGTTAGAAATCTAATAATCAACCAAACACAACAACGGTTGGGTCGACAATCCGAACATGTGTTAGGAATAAACAGTGTTGTAAAAACAGTCATTAAGGTAGGTTTTCAATTATCAACTACAAACATGCAATCAACGAAATAACAATATAAACTAAATCTCGGGGAATATTTGGGAAACATGGTCAATGTTATTTTGATAATTTATTTCATCAAATAAAAGAACTAAACCCTATTCTAGTGTTTGTGTTATATGGTGCAGACAATGGTCAAAACTTCCCCCTATTTCTCACATAGAGGTGAGCATATAAAATCTTCCATCAGTCTTGCCTCCTCCACTAGAGGAGTGCAACAATGGCTATAGCTAATTATGCAGGTTTGAGTCTCCCCCATGCAATTAACTCTCGAGCAGAACACCACAAACGAACTACCCCTAAGCCTAAAAAGGCAAAGAAAGTAGCGGTCTTAACAATGGCTCTAGGATCAATAAGATACTCCTAGTGTGCTACCTATTTTATCTCTACCTATAACCCTTCAGGCCTCTTTGGTCGGCTAACTAGATGTATAGTCAATCGTGATGATTAACAATTTTAACCTTCATGCACACACCTAGTTATAGACTATCGTCACCCCAAACGCATCTAGGTTTCCTTAACCGGGGAGTAGCAATAATTCACTGACATAAATCTGGCCTCGGTTGTGTGTCAACAAATTGAGACAATTATGCAATTCACAAGAATATTAAGAACAAACCAACATAATAATGACAAAACACATAGAAATAGGTAGATCTAGAAATCTCACAAAATAAACATCAGCAAATGAAATAAAATACGATCCCCAAGTTAGATTCATACTCTTTAAGCATTTAACCCCAGTATTTCACTGGGTTCAAAAGAAACATAGAGAGATAAAAAGAAAAGAATATAGAGAGAACTGCGAGTGTTTTCTCTCTCTAGCCTCGTACTAAGACCTAAAATGAGCATAAAATTAAACCTGGTAGACAAAGATCCATATATATAGTTGTATGGAATTGGGACTATAATATGCCCAAAAGTGGCCAAAAACCCTAGCAGCCACCACTAGCACGGAGGGTGCCTCGTGACACAGCCCGTGCTGGCCGAGGGGCTCATACCGGTGTGGGATGTCGGCCATGGCATAGACTGTCAACCGAGTCTTCATTTTGCTCCTTCTGATCTGCGTCATGCATAATTTGGCATGCCTGTAGGCTGGAACTTTGTTTTGCACAGTACCTCAATGGGAGTCGCGTTATTTTTCACACCCCATGAGCTGGCCTTGGCATTTGTGACTTGAAATAGTATGGACCGTGTAAAATAGAACGTCAAGCTCCTATACTTTGACAAGATGAACCCTTGTGCTGGAATTTGACACAACCTATGCTAGGTGATACAGGTCGTGACAAGGCGCCCTAACATGGTATGTGACAAGTGGCACGGGCCGTGCTAGATTTTGGGTAGTGCCGAGCTTGTGCGGTCCGCACCAGTAGTGGCTGGTTCACTTCACCGTTGGTCTAATTTAGGAATTCTTGTAGTCCATTTTATATCTCTCAAGAAGAAAATCCAATGGTTACACCTTCAAGTAATTATTCCTCTCGAATTTTTCCCAAAACACTGTCTAACCTAGAACAACGATCCATCTATTTCTTCTTTGGCTTTCATGAACTTTAAATCCACCTTTCTTACCACAACTTGAAATTCGTAGCCTTCGATATCTTCTACCATTCTTGTAAATGGTCTTCAAATATCTACTACCACCTTCATGGATGGCCTTCTAAAATGAAAATGATAAAGCACTCATGAGCAACCCACAAATTTGATCAAAGAGGAAGATCTAGGCATCTATGAATACAAAAGTGTCCATTAGTCTTAATTAAGTCTACAAAATGCGGGATTTAGGCAAGAAAACCAATAATGGTCATCTAAACCCATTGTCTTGCAAACTTAAGTAAAACTAGCAATCAACCAAACAAAATATGATAACCAATGTGTTAAATGCATCGGTTAATGCATGCATAATGGTGCACATCACCATTGTTTGTTTTCTTATCTAAATCCGGGTTTTGTTGACTTCATTAGATCTAATGGACACTTTGTCCTAGCACGTATGTAGATATTCTTTTGTGAGTTTACTAAAAGGTTGTTCATGAGGATTTCAGTGTAGTTTATCGAAGGCCATCTCTAAGGGTGGTCGTAGATATTTGTAGGTCATTTGTAAAGATGATAGTAGATAAAAGGCCACAAACCCATTAACGTGGTTGCAGATGGAATTGTGCTAGAAAAGGAGGGGTCAAAATTAAAGATTCTTAAGACGGAAAGGCAACATCAACTAGCATGATGGCCGAAACTAGCAGACGAGCACTAACCTGTCGGCCTACACCAGTCCGCAGGCACGGTAGTGCCGGGCCAGATGGTTGTGCTAGAGGCCACCGGTCACAGATTAAACCCTCCAAAACGGTCGTGCCACAACCTTTTAGCACTAGCCATTTGGTGCAACATGGCCCGTGCGGCCCCAAAATCTTGTGAGGCTAAGTATGAACACAGACCGTGCCCTTTTACACAACCCGTGTCATTTCAATTCCAATATTCAAAAACCAGCACAAGGGTGCAAAGAACGACATGGTCGCACCACTGTTTTACTCACAAATGGAAAACTGACGGTATGTAAGAATTTACACAGCCGTGCTATTTAACTAGTCAATAAATTCTTCCAGCCTATAGCCCGAGCCAAATGACCAACCACCAGGCAGCGTCGGCTGATACGGTCTATCCCAGGCACAGCCGGCACGACCGATCCAGACCACCCAGCCCATGTCAGCACCTGCTAGGCATGACCTTGCTAGGTGATATGGGCCGTGTCAGCCCCGACTAGCACGAACGCTCCTGACGCATAGTCCCCGCCATTTTCAGTGGCTAGTGTTTTTCCCCCTATTTCGGGCCTTTTTCAAGGCATAATTCCCTATTACTATGTATTGGAGCCTATGTCTACTACATTTATTGATTTTTCTCATTTTAGAATCCTAAGAGTAGGTAGAGAGAGAAAGAGTTCCTTCTCTCTAATTTCTTTTATTCTATTTTCTTATTATGACAAAAGGCATTGGATCCAATAAATATTACGTATTCATTATTTCATGTTTATATTTGTATTTGTATTCATTATTTCATTTTTGGGAGATTCTATAGATCTACCTATTTTTATGTGTTTACGATTATTATGTTAGCTTGTTCTTCATATTTTTATCAATTTCATGATTGTCCCACTATAATTGGCACACACCGTAATCTACTTTGATGTTGGAGAACTTATCAATATACTCCAAGGAGGGAAACCTAGATGTGTTTGGGGTTACGATAGTCTGCAAGCGTACAAGTGTGTGCATGTGGTTCGCTGATTCAAGGTTACAATCGACCATACACTAGTGGAGGAAGCTTGACTAAAGTATCCCATCAAAGGTGGTTATCTTAGAACCGCCTTCCCTAAAGACTTTTGCACTCGGTAGATGTTAATTTCGGATCTGTCTTCCTTTTAAAGGCGATTTTCAAAAGTGAGAAGGAGGTCATATAATAACCACCTTTGAATGGAAGTGGGAAAGGAAATTATTTGAATAACTTCCTTTAAAATGGTAATGATTAAAAGAAGTTGTGCTAAACCGCCTTCTAATGAATTATTTCTGAGATTGGAAAAGGGAACGATTATTGTTACGAATTTGGAAGTTAATCTTACCATGTGTGAGGAATTGCTAAATACGTTAATGGTTATGAAAAATTAAATCATACCACTTTACAAGTCCGGAACCATTTATGATCAGGCGTTGTGGGAAGGAAACCATGTTCTTAGTTTGGAACATGTCAGCGGGAACTGCAGTAAATGTGTTTTGGGTCATTTTAGTTTGAGAAACTCTTATCATTTAAAACTCATTCTTCTTCATGGGTTGTTAAATTTTTTTGTAGAATCATTGGAGAGGATCAAAGGTATGTAATTAATTCTCAATTGCGTCATATACGTGTGATTGGTAGATTGACGAATTCGTTTAGGAAGTTATGAGTATTGCTAATTCGATTTAGTTTGATTTGTGATTGTGAAACATTGTGTTGTGTTTTATGATGGTCATGTTGTTGATCTTTTTACTTTATTATAAGGTTTTTGACGGATCAAATTTGTATTGATTAGTAAAGATTTGAGAAATTCACCTGATTATATCTCTTTGGTAGATTCCTTTCTTGTGGTAGCGTTTGAACATGAATCTAAGAATGGGGTGGTTCGAGAACGTTTCTCATGTAAAAATTGTAGAAATGATTCATATTAGGGTAGGAAGAATTTATGTGAACATCTCATCATCTGAGGGTTACAAACTAGTAACACCTTGTGGGTGTTGTATAGGGAGGTTCACAATACAAGGGTAGAAAATGGTGGACCTCATGAAACCAATCACTATGACGTAAATGAAGGGTTCGATGAGATGGTGAAGGACGTTGCAAGAGAATTTTATGGCAAACCCAAAGTGCTAGAAGCTTTACAAAACAACAATAGGACGACTTTGTATAGTGGGTCAAAAGATTTCATTTTGAGAGCAACTTTGCTAATGATGAATTTGAAGGAGAAAACATTGGATGAACTGAAAAAGGGATGACAGAGACTCTGGAAATAGTAAGGCAATTGCTTGCGAAGGGTAAAAATTTACCAGAATGTTTGTATCCCGCAAAAAGAATTCTTTTTCCTATGGGAATGGAATTAAGAAAAATACATTCTTGTTCCAATGATTGTATGCTATATAGAGGCCCTTAGGATGAGGACTGAGAATGATGTAGGGTTTGTGGTGAGTATCGGTATAAGTTAATGTGCCGCAAAATTGCCGTTAGTGCAGAAGTTGTTTCAAACTCAAAAAAGGACCCCAGCCAAAGTGTTACGGTACTTATTTATTATTCCAAGGTTGAAAAAGTTATTCTCTTTAAAGAAGATGCAAATTTGTTGCGATGGAATGTGGAAAGAGACCATTCGAAAGATGACATGATTGGGTATACGTTGAATGGTGAGCAGTCAAAGAAGCTTGACACTTTGTACAATGAATTGGGTGCGGAACCCTGACATATGAGGCTTGGTATATCTACCGATAGAATGAACCCTTTTAGTAATATGAGTAGCACAGAGAACTCATGGTCAGTCATGGTGGTGATGTATAACCTCCCATCGTGGTTGACAAAGAAGCAAAAGTATGTTCTGTTGTCCTTGATGATTTTCGGACCAAAGAAATCCGGAAATGATATAGATGCATACCTTTCTCCTCTGGTTGACGATTTGATGACGTTGTTCAACCAAGATGTAATAACATACGGTGTTGCGGAGGAATATTTAGAATTTAATTCTTTGTTGTTTTGCACCATTAATGATTTTCCAGAATATGGAAATTTATCTAGGTACTTAGTGAAAGGATATTATGCTTGTCCAGTTTCTAAAAAGAATACATCCTTTTGTCAATTGAAGCATGGTTGTAAAACCTTTTGTAAGGGTCATGGGCGATTTCTTCCTGAGGGTCATCCATGGTAATCAGGGAAAAAGTGGTTTGATGGGAAGGTAGAGAACAGAGAAGAACCGTTGCTCATAATGGGGGTTGAGGTTTTTGAGAGAAACATTAATAATGGTTTTGGAAAGAGGAAGCGTAAAGTTGTCAACGAAAGTAGTTGGAATAAACGTTCCATTTTTTTAAACCTTTCTTACTGGAAGGACTTGTATGTTAGACATTGCCTCGATGTAATGCACTTTGAAAATAATATGTGTGACTCTTTGGTTGGAACCCTATTGAATACCTCGGGTAAAAGTAAGGAAGAGTTGAAAGATTGACTTGACATGGTTGAAATGACAATTAAGAGCAATTTAGGGCTTGTCACGAGTGGTGATGAACGTTACCTCCCACCGGCGTGCTATTCCATGTCTCAAATGGAAAAGAAATCTTTCTACGAGACCCCTATTAGTGTGAAGGTTCCCGAGGCATATTTGTCTAACATAATGCATCTTCATTGAGGAGTTGAAATTTTTTGGTTTGAAATCACATGATTGCCACAATCTGATACATGAATTGAATGTCATTGCCATTAGATCACCATTGTCTCCTCAGATTAGACACTTTATTACCAAACTTTGTTTTTTTCTAAAGTACATTTGTTCCAAAATCATTAGTGTGTCTAAACTCTATCGGTTGCAAGTGATAATAGTTGAAGTTTTGTTTCGGATGGAGATGTACTTTCTCCCCTTGTTTTTTGATATAATGGTCCATTTGATAGGCATTTGGTCTGTGAGATCAAGTTGTGCGGTCTGGCATTCTTAAGGTAGACATACCCTTTTAAGAGGTATATGAAAATCTTTAAACATTTTGTAAACAATCGGTTACAGACCGAAAGCGAATGTTGTTCAACATTATGTGGCAGTAGAGTTTTGTACAGATATTTTGATTGATATTGAGTTTTTAAGTGTTTTTAATGCTCAACATGAAGGGCGAGTACTTGGTCGTGGTTTGAGACAAGAGAAATTAATGAACCAAGCAGGGAAGATTTGTGTACGACTAACCTTTATGTACTTTGGAACCATGTAGAAATTGCTCCATATATGAAGATCCACATGGAGGAGATAAGAGTTATGCATAATAAGTTCAATGAAACGTGTGTTCTACATCAACAGACGAGCACCTTTGCTTCATGGCTACAAGGTCATGTAGATATCGATGATCATCAGCGTATCTTGAAATGGTTAGCTCGTCAACCAATAGGCACTGTACTGTCGTATGGAGGTGACGACATTAATGGGTTCACTTTTGGTACAAAAGCAATGGATTACAAATGCGTATCCAAGAATAGCGAAGGCAGGTGACGACAATCTTATGTACGTGCAATCTTATAACTTAGCTACCATTTTCAAGATTTGTGAGCTTGATTGTGCGAGTGTTAAAGTTCCCATTTTTTAAATTCCAATGAGTTGATGTTAATGATAGGCAACGTACTGAGGATTTTGGTTTCACTCTCGTGGATCCTAGTCAAGTCGCTTGGAAAGAAGATCCGATCATATTGGCATCACAAGCTCACCAAGTATTCTATGTGTAAGACCCAGTGGACTCCTGTTGGGATATAGTTGTTAACAGCAAAAGAGCATTCATTTAAGATTATGAAGGCGAGGATATAATTGGATTCGTTCGGTACGCTGAGAATGGACCCAATGGTGAAGATATCACACTTGTGGAGGATGATCTGAGTTTACGTGGTCATTTGGGGTGTATAGATCATGATGGAGGCATTTAGGTTGACGGCCGAGGAAAGATGAAAACAAGGAGACAGAAACAGAAAAAGGAGTTTAGAATCTAGTTCATACCAGATTTAAGTTCAGAATTCTGAACTGTTATTCCAAGTCCGGAAGTGCTGCATGCTCTTTCGTTGATAAGATCTGAATAGTGTTTCCGAGTGAGGAAGCTTGTCGTGTTATATATATATATATATGAAGAGCCTAATTCGTAGTTCTAAATGAGGAAGTGAATTAATAGTTTAAACCTTATATAGAGTTCAAAATGCAGGTTCAGAACGGAAAAGAAGTTGCAGAAGCTCATTATGGTTGGGAAAAACTGAACACCTGACCACCTACTGCACTAGGAAAGAAATCATGAAATGCCACTTTTGCAAAATAATCTGCAACACTAGTTCATGAACAAAAACAGTTTCACATAGATAGTGTCACCTACATATCGACACCTTCACATCATAACAGTTATATGAAAACTCTATAAAACATACAAATGAGTCATTAAATCTCCAACTCACAAAGCATCGTTACAGTATTTGAAATACAAACACCATCCAAGCATACTTAGCTATCTCAAAACACCAATACACAATTCATAGTGTAAACAAATTACACATCATTGTTCAAGGATTTGAAAACATGTCAATAAATTCTTGGTCATCATCCTCTTCCACAGATGTCTCATCGGCATCTTCACCGGCAGTTGCATTCTTCACATTTATGGGTTCAGAATAAATGGACTCCTCCACCACGCATGTCCACAAGCAGCGTCTACTCTGGAATTAGCTTCATCTTCAAACTCACTCTCTGAGAAATCTAGAATGAAGTTTGGCATTGGCTCGCCATCCATTGCCAATTTCAAATCGGACGCCTCAATCAGCTTTGCTTGTCCAACTTCTACTTGGGCCAATGCCTCCCTTAATTTGGTAATATCACCTCGGATGCAAGCAAGGTACCTACTAATGGTACTCTTCTAACCAGATTGCCTATCTACTCAAATAAAATAGACTGAAATGTTGAAATGTGGTAGTTCCGTAAGAAATAAATAATACTCAAAATGAAAGGAAGGTTACGTAAACTCATGAGAGGCAGATGACTCGGCCATGTCTAACTCAGCATCTCTTTCCCTTTTAACTACTTTTCCGATGGTGCCTAGGAGCTCCTTGTGTCACCATTTCCCATCCTCGCCCATTTCCAATTGCTTATGCACAAACCAACAATGATCCTAAAGCTCGAAGAGCAAAGGCCTATCTACAGGTTGGACCCCAAATTTCTTTAACATAGCTGTGATCAGTCCAGCATAAGGTAGATTCTTCTTCTTACCACTCATCGCCTTAAGCATATAACACAAAATTATGTACCCCGGATTTATGGGGATCTCTTCCATCACATAATAAAACAATATTAGATTTCCTATGGTTGGCTCGCAGGCATGGCCACCAGACGGTAGAACATTGACGCAAATCCATTCGTAGACAATCCATTGTTCCATGGGCTGGACACCTACATTCTGCGAATCAGCTTGACCGGCCAAACCACTTCTGAAATATTTCCTATTCATCTCTACGGGGAAAAGTGGGGTGGCTTTGGTAATGATGGACCATTGCTGCTAATGAAAATCTCTAGGGGACCCTCAGGCCTTAAGCTACTAGCAGTTCTGTAGGAATTATCTAAGACGACATTTATGGTGTATTTTGTGATGGGGAGTTTTTTTCCGTTACTGGGGTCAAATTATCATTCTTAAAGCATTGTCCTAGGTTAGCATAGAATCAGACGCTTCATTCATGTGCACACTCTCCTCACAAGTCAATACATTTTCCATTCCTTGATTTCTAAAATGGCACAATATATACTCTGGTGACAAATCTTTCATATTGCTACTACGTACTACCTTAGGAATGCAACATTTTCTCATTCTCAAAAAATGCACATACCTCATTTTAATTTCTTCATTAAAGAACTTATCAGGAGCTCCAACCTCACTAAATGGAGCTTGGCTTCGATTCGATGCATTCCGCACCCTCTTCCACTGCCTCTCTTCCTCGACATGATTGTTTATCAAAAGTTTATTGTTCTTAATATACTGTATATTGGTGGTGGGTTTTGAGATTGGCTAGGGTTCTATAATTTGATTTTTTTTAATAATGTGAAACTCGAGTCGATTTGGGGTTTTTTTTAAAACCTATGCACAGATTCCGAGTCAGGAAGATGTCCTGTTCATTTATCCTTTAGAGCATAAGCACTTCCAGATTCCTATCATTGTCAGATATAAAAATATAGGAGGGCTGAAAAAGTTCTAATTGTGAAGCACCTCATCAGTACTTTGTTGTAACAAATTCTTCCAAAACTTATTATATGGTTAATAGATAAAGAAAACATTC
>JAULKJ010073851.1:0-16079 GCA_032355405.1 Rubia balearica | reverse complement strand
CTTCTTGAATGTTTGGCAGGGCTTGAGAGGTATTCGTACTCAACTTCTTGTATAACTCCAAGTCTTGCATCCCCAACAAATATCCCTGAATTACCTCGTTCTTTGTAGTATCCACTAGCCCCAAGATTTCATCCACATATCGATGATAAAAGGCGTTTGTGCTCTCTCCCATATTTTTCTTGGTCTTGTACAACTCCAACAAGGTTTTTGTGAACTTCTTCTTTTCAGTGTATTAAACCATTCCTGAGCTTTCCTTCGATGGTAACTTCCAACCAACTTGACGTCAACCTTTCCTCGAAATCCCTTGAATTCATCAGACTTAAGAACGCTTGAATGAACTCTCGAGGATCCGATTCACCACTGAAATTAGGAAGTCCTTCAAGTGGCTTTACATCCACTGGCCCTCGAACCCCTGGTATTGCTGAACTGAAAGGTGATCTAGCCGCTTGGCCCATTGGCCCAATCAACCTGTCTAACTCCCTTTTTCAATGAATCTCCTGCATCTGTCGTTAATCATTATTACCTCCCAACCGGATTTAACCCTTGGTCATTTCCTCCATACTGCATCGGGTATATAGGTTGAGTACCCATATAACCCAGATTTACCCAAGGTTGTGTAACCCCTGGATGCATCGGCAACTGCCCATAAGGGTTGTATGACCCTTGGTTGACTGTTGCACTCTGTAATCTCATGCCATTGTATCCTTGGATTCCCGTGGAAACCAACATTCTGTATCCAGTCTCAGTCAATGGGGGTTTTACTTCTAAGGTTATCGAACCAACGGAGGCACTGGATACACCATCTTTTGCGAGTAATCTGGGCAAGAAGGTTGAGGTCACGCCTATAATGCTTCTCCTACATATCTTGGGTAAGGGTAAGCTATCATAGGCTGAGATGCCAACCCTAATGTTAATCTCATAGATATCGACTACACTAAATCTCTCGAGATACTCATAGGTCTTGGGGGGAGTAACTTTATATCCTGCAGCAGCCAACATATGCGCTACATGTGTCAAGTCCTGTTGCAACCCAATTATCCTCACTCTCATTTCCCTGGATAGTTAGTTCATACGCTTCAATATACGAATTTCCATAAACCTCCGTTAATCGCCCATCTCTTTCGCCACGCGAACCAGCTGGCATGCTCTGTGCAGGGCCCGTGTTGCCTACTCTCCTTGCTTTATATTAATCTTCGAACATCTAGATAAACCTACCACATCAGTTTGAGGAACTTCCACAACTTTCGGATCAATCCTACTCGAGACATGTATCCGCTAATGCTCAGCAGTCAAAACGTGCATCGTTCCTGACTCAACCATCGGGATTCAAACCTATTCACGTTCGACACACTGTACTCTGAAGGATTGACTATATCCCTTCTTTTGGATTGTACTTCGTCACCAACTCTTGTTCCCTTCAACCTCAATCTCTCACTCCTTCGAGTAACCGAAGACATAAACCAAGGAATCCAAACCTGACTCAATCGATCCCACCAGGCGTGCCAATTGATACATCTCGAAACTGAATGGATAGCACACTCAAGCTCCTTTATTGTGATCTACAATAAAACCAACCTCGGGGAATCCCAAAGGGTAAATCCTCAAAAGCTTAAGTCAACAAAGTGTATGAGCATCGTATAAAGACTGAATGAAAATTAAAAATGAATACGCACCTGGTATTTATACTGTACAACCTTGGTAGTATTTTACCTTAAATATATCTCTTAATTACCCCATAAATATGGTATTAAACATTACCATTTCAACCTAATTGGGCCAGCTAATACAAGCCTAATACATCATTTGGGCTCGGTCCTTATCACCTGACAAAAGGAGCTCAAATGAGGTTTTCCCTGTTGGTTCGATATGTCGTATAAAAAAACAAAAAATCACCATATATCTTGAAATCTTTTTCCATCATAGAATCCCTCTAGAATAGTACATACATTCTTCCCTCACTGCCGAGTTTTACCCTAAAAAGAAGCCTTTTTCTTTTTCATTCTGCTCTATGAGCACATTAATCAATTTTTAAGCATCTCTAGCTTGTATTTGTTTCATTCTGAGTCTACTCATATAGTTGATGTGATCCCTCATGGTGTGCCCGATTAAGTCTTAACCTCTAACATTATTTACCATGTACCTGTATCCATCTGTTGGTGTCAGTCCAGCTTATTCTATCACTTCAATTGATTTACTACTTTTCAAGGCCTATTTTCCTTTCACTTTGGTGCAGATGTTACCCATGAGGAAGGATGAGTTTATGATTGTGAGTTACAACATGCTAATGGACTGTGTACATGCTAATTTCAGTCATTTTGATAAACATCTTAGCTCTGCATCCTGTTCTTGTTAGAAAGAATTCCTTCCTCTTTCTATTGTTATTCTTAACTTTAAGAGTTATGGAATTGTTGTTTGTTTTTCCTTCACAAGAAAAGGTATAGTATTTACCCTTGAACTTCTTGTCGTTTGTCCTGCGTGTTGTTGATTTTTGTATGCTGAAACCTCTTGCTTTTGAGTTACGGCGGTATAGTTCTTCTAACTCTTCCCATGTTCTTGTTGTCATGCCTTTCAAGTTTTCGTAAACATCTACCTCCTGTATTTTATTACCAGCTCCTGTTTTACAAACATCAAATAGGAGCAGCAGTGAACCTCAACACCTTGTAAACCTCAGTAGAGAGAATAGGAGCCTCATGATATATTATGAATAACTCAAAAAAATGCAACCTCATGATCATATACACTAAACAACAGTATTAAAAAACATAATTGTCATGCTATAAACTTCACACATCATCAGGATAATAGGAAACACAATAAACTCATGCTATGTTCTTTACACAACAACAGAATAACGGGGAACATCATTCATATAATGATATAGATATATTGATGAAGGATTCTTAGTTACAGAAAAATGTAATAGTATTGCAATACAAACATCGCCTTATTAACATTGAACCTCATTCTGTGTATATAGACATCTTATTTGAAACAATAAGCGTTAGTTCTCCGTCAAAATTACCTGTGAATTGCAGAATCTCATTTTCCTCAAAGTAAGTTCTTGATTTAAGTTCCGGATTTTGATATGATATCAGAGTAAGTTCCTGATTTTTCTGGTGAGGTTCACGTAGCTTGTTTTTCCTGTCAATTCGATCAATTAAAACATCATTTTTATCACATTCATGAACAAATTGAAGAATATTTTAGAAGAAATTTGTTTACGATGTCGAATCTTCAATTTTTTTGTTGTTTGAAGCTTCGTCTGTGTTCATCGTTTGAATTCATCGAGATTGGAGCTAAAATCGTCGAGATTGGAGGTGAAATCGTCCAGATTGTGTCCCGGTTTGATGAGCTTCAGATTGAGCGAATTTTGGAAGAAATTTGATACGATGAGATTAGAGAGAGAGAGAGAGACAGACAGACAGACAGACAGACAGAGAGCGGTTATTTCGTGATTCAGAATCTTAGATATTTTATTTTCATATTTACACATCAGTCTCTCCGTTTTCTCACCCTTTTCAAATAATGTGCCGAAAAAAAAGTTACTACGCTCAGGCCCCCAAATCCTATAGCAAGGTGGTTTGCCTTGGACTCTGCCTAAAGTTTAGGCTGTCTCATTGGAAACCATCTCCAACCAAAAAGGCATGTATAAATTTGATACTTTATAAAGTCTTAATTTAATATTTGCATCTATTTATTGCAACAAATTTCTCATAATTTTGAGAATCTTTTAAAATATATCTTGAAACATAATTAATTAGATATTAAATTTAAAAGCTATTGGAATGAAGTTTTTTATGATTGGTTTTACCGCTAACCAGTCTAACATCAGCGAATTTTGTGTGTGGGCAAGTTTTGTATGTGTAGGTGAGGGTCCAATAGCAAATTGCCAAGTGTATGAAATATGAAAAAACTACCGTAACCACCACAGTAAAATCTGAAAATTTTACATTTTTTCCTTTTTTTTTATACACTTGGCAATTTGCTATTGGGCCCTCACATACACATACAAAACTTGCCCACATACAAAATTTTCTGGTATAACATGGACTTTCTCCTCATACTTAAATGATATAAAAGGTTGGTAAGGTGTAATACACATTTCATCTCAAAACTATTTATAATAAAGATTTTATATCCGATTACCTATTAAATGCTAGTAATTGTTTAATTTTTCTATAATTGCTTAGACGACATCGTCCTGTTATATAAAATTTTATGATGTAAATCGTAAGACATACTTTTTACGTTCCACTAAAATCGTATTTTCAACAATGATTTGAAATTGTGAATATCTATACACACAAATTCAAACCGAGCCAAACATACTTATATACACATATCCAAATAGAGCCAAATAGACATGACAATCTTAGGGAAACAGATTGGAAGAGACTGCTCTACTCTCCTTTAAAAAATAGTCCACGTTATTTGTGGTCCAATTCAAATATATATACCATACAATGATCAATTGGACATTGTATTTTTAAAAATAAAATAAAATAGGGGTGTTTATGGATTTCCTAAATCATTTAAATGTGCCCAAATATGAATTTACAAAATTAGGTAAAAAATAGTTTGAACCCTCCTATTTGAATCAAAAGACCTATAGTTCGAGCCTCTCTCACCCCAAAACCTTTTCAACTTTTTTTTTATAAAAAAATGGGGTTTAAAAACTGTATCCATATCCAAATCCTCCACCCCTATGTTAAACTTGCTATGGACAGACATCTTTTAGAACTCATAATGTTGGAAAGCGTATCTATATTAGAACCTTCAACAAACCTTCTATATAATTGCTTTGATTTTCCGAAAGTGGGGAAATAATTTGTCCCTTCTAAGCAAGAACTTGATATTTTTAGACTCTATGATTTGGCTCCATGTCATGGGACTGTTAGTCGTTGCTGCTCCTCTAACCAAATGATCCGCAATCTTATTTCCTTCCCTAAGTATGTGACTAAATTGGAAGTTCCCCTGGTTTCTGTTTTTCTGACTTTTCTGATAAATTGATTTAGCTGCCATGGTGGCTTTGCTTCAGCTTTTAGAATGTTTACCGCTTGTGCACAATTCGTCTCTATGATTGTTGATTGGATCAGTTTCAGTGCCCATGACATACCTGTAAACATATATAGCAATTCAGCATGTAGAATAGAAATTGTGGGACCAAGATAAATCTAAGAAGAGGCGTATATCATTGATCCTTCTGGATTCCTCGCTACAAAACCAAGACATGTTGTATGGTTTATGATAGAGGAATCCATATTAACTTTCATCCATGTTTCTAGTGGTTTCCATCTAACCAATGTGATGCATAGAGTGAAAATTCTTATAAAAAAAGGTATCATGCCACAATCACTAACCCATGATCATTCATTTTTTGTACGGAGCTTATGAATAGAGTCCACCAAAAATGATTGATTAATGGAAGCTTTACACACCATCCCTACATTAAAATCCTGGTTACGAAAAATAAAATTATTTCTAACCTTCCAGAGTTCCCAAACCATAATCATTGGAAAAAAAATTTCAAAATGGAAAGTTTTACCAGTGAAGAACAATTTAAAGACCAATAGTGTGAAAATCTCTTGTGAATAGCATGAAAATTCCGAACAGGTAAGGCCATTATGGTATGGAAATTATGTCATACCTGAGATGCGACAAAACAAGAATTGAAAAAATGGGAAAGTGAATCAGCATTATCACATTTGATACATTTAGATGCTAAATTGATTCCCATTCTGACGAGGTTGTTATCAAATGGCAGGGCATTATTTAATATCTTCCAAAAAATGGATATTTTGTTTTGTAATATTAAACTCCATACCTTTTTTAACATGTCTAACAGTTCCCTTCTATTTCTTAAGGCCTTATATGCAGATTTAATTGAGAAGCAACCGGAGATATCAGGTTTCCAAATTAAAAAAAAAGTCCTTGTCTTCTGTGAACTTAATTTTCTTCTGAACTTGTTCCATTACCATATCAGAAAGATGTCCATTTAAAAGCGAAAGAAGATGAGGTTTACATACCTGTAGCTCCTTGATCTGAAAGTAAGAAAAGGGGACTTGTACATGGGGAGACCAGAGATCGATGAGCATACTGTAACCCATCCAGTTTGCCGTACAATAATTTGTTTCTCCATACCTGTGAATTTCTCTGTGAAAAGCATTTATATCAATTATCCATATACCTTTTCCATGTATTTGAAGGTCAATGGTTCTCAGGTAAGGACCACATGAATCTAGCCTAAGGTGAGGTTCCTAACTGCATATTCCACCAAATTTTGGTTGGTATGTATCTATTATGGTAGCAATATCTCTAATCCCTACTCCATTATCCTATCTTGGGTAGTATAAGTTTTTCCATGATTTCCAATGCTTTTTTTAACCTCCTCCATTTTCCCAATTGTTACTCAATAAGCTTTTCATCTTTTTTATACTGTGGGTTGTAGGTGCAGTCACTGACCAGCTATATTGAGGGATTACAAAGAGTACATGATTGATTAAGATTAACCTACCCCCCTGTGATAGCCAAGCATTTTTTTAATTCTCTATTCTCCGTGCTATCTTATCTATTAAATCTGTAGAGTGAGCATTAAGTTTTCTACCCTTATATACTGTCACTTCCATACAAGAGAAAGACATTGTTCCTTGTTGAATACCAGCTATATCCCTAATCTCCTATTTCTTTCTTTTTTAATTTATTTCCCAAAGTAGTAACAACTTTTGGAATAATTATTTTTTAGCCCCGAAGCTTTCTGAAAGATATCCAAAGATGTAATCATTTTTTAAGGCTTTTGGTTGTACCTTTAAGGAAAATCACTGTATCATCAACAAAAGAGAGTTGTGTAATCTGTTCTGAATTTCCTGTAGTTTTAAAGGGCTTTAGATTACCATTTAGAAATTAATTTTTCAGGTTTCTAGTTAACAATTCAGTCAAAATGTTAAATAGAAAGGGCGATAGAGGATCACCCTGTTTTAAACCTCTCCTTGGTTTGAAAAACCCTTGTGGAACTCTATTTATCAAAACCGAAAACCATGTAGCATTCAAATTGCTTTAAATGATTTTTACAAAGCTACCATGGAAACCAAGTCTTAATAGCAAGGAATTTAAAGTTTCCCACGACACTCTATCGAAAGCTTTCATCATATCTAATTTAATAATTAGATTAAATGATTCATTCTTCCTTTCTAACATCCCGACTATCTCTTTCATAAGCAAAATATTTTCAGAGATATCCCAACCTGAAAGGAAAGCAGATTGTTCCTCTGAAATGACTTTGTTCATTAAAGGTTTCAACCTTTCGACTGTGATTTTAGCCATTAGTTTATTAATAAAATTAGATAACTATTGGTATAAATTTAGAGAAACCCTGAGGTGTCATAGTCTTTGGGATTAGAGCAATTAATGAGCTAGCTAAAGATCTCGGAATTGGAACACCTGCTTGAAACTCTAATACAGCTTGGTGTATGTCAGCTTTGATAATTCTCCATGACTTTCTAAAGAAGATCCCCGGGAATCCATCTGGACCAGGGGAAGCTAAGGGATTTAAAGCGAAAACTGCAACTTTTGTTTCTTCCATTAAGAATTTAAGATAGGCTTCATGAGGTTCAGGTTGTTTATATCATTAATGACATGGTGTATTTCTCTCATTAGAAAAGCTAAGTTGGTTCCAGTTTTATCCGAGTTTTCATTTGACAACAAGTTACTGAAAAACTTAACCGTGGCTTTACCAATTTGTTCTTGCCCCTGAACCCATACATTTTCCTATTTTTTATTTTAAGAATTGAATGCCTGGTTTTTCTATAATGGATTTATGAAAGTATTTAGTGTTACAATCTCTATCTCATCTCCCTTTGGTTTTTGGCTATAGGAAAATGTGTTCCTCAAAGATTGCCCTAGTTAGGATAGTTCTAGACCTACTTACTTCATGTCTGTACAACTCAGAATGAGAAACGTCATATAAAGCTTTTGCTTTTTCAATTTTTTTTACCAAAGACCTCTTTGTTCCATTTTTTAATCTCCTTTTTGAGTCTTTGTAGTTTAAGAGCCACACCTAACTGTCCTTTACTAAGCATCAGAAGATTATAATTTTCTTGAATTAAGTCCATACAATCTATCCTATTAAACCACATTTCTTGAAATTAAAAGGGTTTGGGATTTGTGGTTTGAGTCTTTGTGATTTCCAGTAATAATGATGCATGATCTGAACTGGTTCTGTTCAAAACCTGGACTGATGAAGCATTAAAATTATTCATAAAAGATTGATTAGCTAATATCCTGTCCAACTTTTTAGATATAGGTTTAACTAGCTCCATTATTGCTCCATGTAAAAATATTACCTACTGTATTGATTTCACTCAGCTTCTAGTCATTTATGAATGTATTAAAGTCTCTAATTGTGCCTATGTTAGGATTGATGAATCTTGAGTATTCTCCTAAACATCCGATGGCATTAAAATCCCCTCCCAGCAATGTATAATCAGATTCATCCTATACTGGTAATAAGAGAAGGTGATTATACATGTCTAATCTCTTTTGACTGGTTTGGGGTGAGTATGTAATAAAGACTTTAACAATTGTGTCATCATGTTTTGTCTGTACATTAATATATATGAAATGCTCATGTTCAATTAAAAAGCGAAAGTGTAATCTATGGGAGAAATATACCCAGATTTTTTTCATGTTGGGAAGTAAGAAAATAATTGAAACAAAGGGATATCCAGTGTTTACATCTATCCCTCATATTTCCGTTTGGTTCAATAACAGCCAACAAATCAATTTTATGCTTTTTGGACAACCTTTTTGAGTTTTTTCCCCAGAAGTGATTAACCCCCTAACATTCCAAATCAATATCTTGACTGTCATATTTTACCTTTTTCTTTTTAGCTAACCTGGAACTTCTTTTCAATGTGTTAGCTTTGTTGAGCTGTATTCCCAGATCTCCCTCTTAGCACGATCCTAGTTCGTTTTCCTCTCCCAGTAGATGTCTTCCTTCTTGTGAGATCTCTGGCACATTTTGTTGTCCCCCTTCTTGGATGGTATCATTTTCCTGCAATAGAGAGGAAGAGATTTCAGTTTCATTTCTTTTATGATTCCATACCAATTGAGAGTAGTCAAGGTTTGGGGAATTTTTCGTGTTTTTCAATTTGTTGCACAGAGTGTCATCATTGAAGATAGGCTTAATTTGATTCTTTTGGGGGGAAGATGGAGCTGTTCTGAATGCTCTGGAATCTTGGCTGGGATCTGTATAATCATCATGTTCATTTTCTGATCCCCCAAAGTTTTGCTGCATATGCGTTAGCAACCTTTCATCAACCTCTTCTTCAGAAACCTAGTGGTGTTCTCATTATGTTCCTCTTCTTAAAGAATCTGACACCTTTTAGAAATGGAGGTTGGGGGGATTCTGGTACTTGTTCCAGCAGACCTCATTGATCATCTTGATGTAGCTTTGGTGAAGCCATGTTCATATTGGGTTAAGTTTGAATACTTAGATCTTGTGAGAGCTAATTATGGTTAGCTCAAGTACTATTCGTATGTCTTTTTTCTTAAGGAGAGAGTGTGATTTGCTTTTGCTCTTTTGTGATTCCCCTATATGAAAGGAAATAGAGCCAGGTTTAGGAGGGCTGAAGTGAATCCATACTACTGGTTCTTTAGAGGCAGAAACTTCTAAGATCTCAGGGTTGCTATTGATAGTTTGCACATTCTTACGTTCAGAATCTATGCTAACCACTTTCCTCCACAATGATATAATTTCCTTTCCTCCCATTTCATCATCATGTTTAACTACCTTACCAGTTTTCTTAGACTTAGGGAGAATGTTCTGTATCTGCTTAGTTTCATCTCCCTTACATTTCTCCTCTGAGTTTCGAAGTTTATGACATTTAGAGCAATAATCATGAAAATCTTCATAAACTATATTGTAGGACTTATTATCATTAAGTGAACCAAGTCTAATTTTAGATGGTCTAGGCTTACAGACATTCATTTCTACACACATTCTAATAGTCTAGGTCTTGTTAGATTTCTCGTTGGAGCATCAATGAATAACATTTCTCCAAGAACCTTTTCTATGACCTTAAGAACTTGAGGGTGAAAGAAGTGTACCGGTGGGAATTTAACGGTGAGCCAAACCGAAGCCAGACTCAATTCAACTTCATAATTGAAATGTTTTGTCCATTTGAGAACCCACATAATTCTCCCACCTAGATACCTGGTTCTCTTCAACCAGTATCAGTAATAATCCTCGTCTAGATTGAAGGTAATCCGAATATGCTGAGCATCCATTGCTGATAGTCGAGCCTCCCCTTTAAACCCTATGGTCTGAAATTGTTTGTGTAGGAACTTCATTGAAGGTCTACCCCTGTTGAATTTGCCAATTAGAGCTTTGGAATAGGGGATTACTAGTAGATCCATTTCTTCATCTGAATATAGCACACCAATTTCCCCTTTATAGTTAAAGGAAGGATGCAGAAGATTTTGTTTACTTGAGAGTTTGTGTGAAGGTTGGGGGTGAGTTCAACCATGGCAGTGCCGCCATGGCCATACTTTTCTGGCTGAAAAGAGCCGTTACACGGTGAAGGTGACAGTTTGCTGGGAAGAAAATGCTAGTTTTAGAGAGAGAATGTATGTTTCACAAGTTGATCAAACTAAAGAAAAGGAAGGTTTTAATTTGACATTGTATTGTTACTCATCAAACTCTATAAAAAATTAAAATTTTATCTATTTACTTAAAAAGTTAATGTGTACGACAAATATTTTTCCACTTTCATAGGATAAATCTAACAATGAAGCCTAAAAATTAAGGTTTAGAACTCATTCATTGATTTTATTTTTTTTAAATACATTGGGGCTAGATGGTGCGCCTACTTACAAAAATGGACGAATTTAAATGTGGTGAATATGGGTGTTCATGAACTGGTCCGAACTGGTAAAATGGACCAAATTGGACCAGAATGCAAAGACCGGAACCAGATACATAGAATTCCGGTCCGGTCTTCGCTCCAAGATTTTTTAGGATTCCGGGTTCCAGTCCGGTCCGGTCCAAGATCAGATTTTTCCTGTCCGGACCGCATGGACTGGTAACTTAGTCTTTTGTATATATTTTTTATGTATTAATAATAAATTGGTGTATTAGTTTAGATTTATTTCCATTGGCCTTGTATTCTTCCATATTTCGATGCAAATTTTTTTCTAATAAATTATAGTTTACTATCTTTAAAAGAAAAATTATAATTTTTCAAAACCAATTTTTTTTATTGAAGAATAAAGTTTAGTAAAATCCGGTCCAATTGGTCCAAAACCGAAATAATTTTGGTCCGGTCCCAGTTCTAAACAATCACCAACCGATGTGATCCTCGATCCAAGCTTTTTGATGATTTCAGTTTCGGTCATAACCGGTTCCGATCTAGTTTTGGACCGACAAACAACCCTAGTGGTGAAACTAAAAGTATCTACTTATATTGCTCATAATAAACCTAATTAAATGGCAGAGAGGGAAAAAAATTAAATTCAAGTTGGCAAAAATGGTTTGTTAGGTGACAAAAGTACTTCCTCTAATTCTTTGATGTAAGATACTTTCACTTCTTCTTTTTTTTTTTTGAATTTAACACATTTTCCTTTTATGAAAAATTTCTTCCATTTCATTAACTCATACTTCCTTTGTTCAACTAAGTATGACACTTCTCTTTTTGGTACCAAAATTTAGGAGATTCTAATTGTATGGTGCAAATTGAATGAAAACTTCAAAAAGTAAAATGAATGGTTCATATAACCTTAAAGTATACCATAAGTAGAATGTGCCAAAATAAAATGAACATCCCAAAATGGTAAGTTAATATAGTAAATGTATAATCTCATTTATTACCACTTTAGGTAAGAATTGAATTGTGTCAATTTCTATGAGACAGACAAAAATATAGACTGTGTCAATTTCCTAAGGACAGAGGGAGTATATCAATATAATCTACCTATTTGATTAAGTGATTTTTAGTGCAAAAATAACCACAACTAGTTGATGAAAGTGTCAATGAGACCCTAAGACACTATTTCCGGTGTTTAACCAGCATTGACCACCACCTCCGCTGCTAGGTCACCACCACCACCCTCCAGCCTGCCCTCGCTCCCATCCCCACCCTCACACCTCCCGCAAGCCCTGCCACCCCTCCAGGCTATCCCCGACACCACCTCCAGCTCCACCCACCCCAACCCGTTGCACCGCCACCTGTCATGCCACTTTCGGCTGAATATGGCCACCACCCCACCCCCTAGACTACTCGACACTCAGCCCCATCCAAGCTCGAGTCTCCCGCGCCTCCCGTTAAAACCCCAGTCCACTCGTCACCGGCCCTATCAAAACTCGAGTCTCCTATGCCTCTTCCGCCTCTCGTCGAAACCCTAGCTCACACGCCACCCAGCCTTCGTCCGCCTCTCGCATCTTCATTCTCTGGCCATCTCATGGCCGGCGATGTAGAGTTGAAGACTCCATCGTCCGTCAACGCCAACGTCGAGTCAACGTCAATTTGAGACGTCACAGTCAGCGTTGATTTGAGATTTGGAGGGGTGGTGTTGAAACCCTTCAGCTCAGCGTTGATTTGTTCAACACGACGGAGAAGAGAAGGATTGAGAAAAATAAGGATTAAGGGATTTGTAGTCATTTCACAAAAAAATAAAAATTCGAACGGATAACATAGTAATTTCACAGAATTCCAGCCAAAATTTATCAGAATGAGTAGCTTTGCACTTTCACTAACTATCTAGGGTTATATTGAAACTTTTGAATATTGAAAGGTTATATTGACACTTATATTAATTAGGTAGGGTTATAAAGACACTTTTCCCTTTATTATTCTATGGACTTAGGGATGATAGTGGGGTAGCTTTTAATGTGGGGGTAGCTTTTAATGTGGGGGAATTTGAATGAGATGGGTGTGGAGATAATTTTGATGAAACTAGGACGAGTATGGATATGAAAATGATACCCGTTGTGGTTAGTTGGACATGCATGAATATTAATTTACAATCGTCTCATCCCATCTTGTCCCGTTAGATCTGATACTTACTCACTAATTTAACATAGTGAAAAGTGCTAACATAACCCCCATTTATGAAATACGTATCAATATAATCCTATGGTTTTTGAAGTGTCAATATGATCCTAGAAAATCAATTAAAGTGCAAAACTAACTAATCCGACATTTTTTTGCTAAAATTCTAGAAAATGACTTTTTTACCCTCCTTAACAAACAAAAAAATGTAGGGATATATACATTTACAACCCTAACTTTTGGTTGAAAGTGCCAATATAACCCTGCAATCCCAAAAAGTGGTAATCCAACCCTAATTAATTATTGTATGTGTCATTTTAACCCTAACTCTAAAAAAAATTGTGCCGATATAGCTAAACTCCCTAATTCCAGCGTTGATCCATGACATTCCAGCAATGACAAAAAGTGAAATAATGGAAATACCCTTGACTAAAAAGTTGAAAAATTAATACCCATAATACCCTTGTGACGTGGCAACTTATTGATTATCTTCTTCTTCACCGCCGCCCTCAACCCCTGCCGCTCCGTTGGAAACCACCGCCGCCTCTCCGTTGGAAACCACCGTCGCCGCTCCTCAGGAAACACCACCACTTCTCCGGAAAACACCGCAGCTCAGCCGACCCCCACTCAGACCATCGGAACCCTAATCGTCTCTCACCCACTGCCACCACCTACCCGCCACCCTCTAACAAATCGTACCAGCCGCCACCACCGTAAACCCTATATGTTCATCTCACCTATACCCCCACTAGCAAACCCTACCTACCGCAACCCGATTGCTCACCCACTATTGCTACCCGCTAGCTCACCCACCACTGACGCTCACCCATAGCAGCCACCTATCCACCACCACTGCAAACCCTACCCGCTCAGCCTCACCACCCACTCTGTCTGCATCACAAACCCTACCTGCCGCCACCACCGCAAACCCCACCCCTCACTCTCACTATCTGTTCTGCCCGTAACCACTGCCACAAACCCTACCTACCACCCGCTCAGCCTCGGTAACCACGCCGCCTCGCCACTCTTTCAGCTCACCGTTGTAAACCTTAAACCACCGGGAACAGAGGATGAAAATGGAAGCGGAGGAAAGAAAATGGAAGCGAAGGATAAAGATGGAAGCGAAGAAGAAAGGCGGAAGTGAAGGAGAAAGGGGAAAGCGAAGGAAGAAAGGAAGGATGACATAGTCGTCTTTTCCCTTTTTTATTTTCCTTTTTTTGACAAGGGTAAAGTGGTCTTTTCAACAAAATCCGGCCATCAAATGGTTGAGTAAGAAGTCAGCGGAGTCGAGAGTTATTTTGGCATTTTCTGAAATGGTGCGATGGTGTAATGGTGTAGTGTGGAGATGGCGGTTGCACGGCGGTTAGGGGTGTTCAACGGTCCAAGACCGGAACGGAACCGGTTAGGACCGGAACCGGAATCTAGAAAAAGTTTGGACCGAAGACTGGACCGGTTAGTGATTGTTTGAGACCGGGACCGGACCAAAATTATTCCGGTTTTGGACCGGTACGGACCGGTTGGACCGGATTTTAGCAAACTTTATTCTTTTATATAAAAATTTTGATGTTGGAAAAATTTTAATTAAAATTTTGCTTTTAAAAGATAGTAAACTAGAAGTTATTAGAATAAGATTTGCCTCGAAATATAAAAGAATTCAAGGCCAACGAAAATAAATCTAAACTAGTACATAAACTTATTATAAATACATAAAAATATATAGTTAAAAGTAAGTTACCGGTCCATCCGGTCCGGAAAATCCTGATCTTGGACCGGATCGGACCGGAACCCGGAATCCTAAAAATTCTTGGATCGGGGACCGGACCAGAATTATATATATCCGGTTCCGGTCTTTGTATTCCGGTCCAGTTCGGTCCATTTTTACCGGTCGACCGAAACGGACCGGTTCATGAACACCCCTAGTAATAAATCTATTAACTAACAATAATTTACATGATTAAAAATAGTCTATTACTAATTCATGATCAATAATTTTAGGGATTATTAACTACTACACTAATTTTTTACTGTACCAAGGGTACGATGTGAAAGGTGCATCGTGGATATAATACAATTTTTGTTCGACTGTATCGTAATAGACCTCTCAAAATTTACACATTTGCTACAAACAATCAAAATGTTCTTCTTCCACTCCATATATACTATAAATGAATTAATGTCTTTATTATATAACATCAAATGCATGCATTAATGAATGTATGAATGTCCATTATGTTTCTAAGTGTTAAGGATTATATAGTTTCATGAACGAATTGAATTACAAATGTATGTATTCACTAGCATAGTGAAAGATGCAATTGATTTACTCATCTAAACGCATAAAGGTGGAGTACTATATATATGTGGCGAGAAAAGTGCATTTAAGACACTACATAATTGACTTAAATGTCGATATAACCCTCCAATGTTTGAAAGTGCCAATATAACTCTAGATAATCAGTGAAAGTGCAAAATTTTCCATTCCGACAAATTTTTGCCAGAATTATGTGAAATTACTATTCTAGCCCTCTGCAAAAAAAAGTGAAATAACTATGACATCCTCACCTTCTTCTTCCTTTAACCCGTTAGCCTCACCTTCTTCTTCTTTAACCTGTTTTTCTTTACCCGCCCACCCTCACCAACGTCGCCCACCTCCGACCACACTGCCTCATACAACGATGAAGCTAATCAGCTAGCAGCGAAACTTGCGACATGTGAGGCAAGGTTCCCGCGTTTGAGTAGTTGACCCAAAACCTCTGGTCGCGAACCATCTTCTCCAACACCGAGGAAGGGTTCAGAGCAATGGGAGCATGAATGGAAGGCGCGAAGGCGTGGACCCTTATTCTTCTTCAATGTCGGTGAAGGGTTGGGAGCAGAGAGAGCGACGAAGATGGCGGGTGCGAGTTGTCTACGATTTTTGGGAGAAGCATCGGTGAAGGGCGAAGGGTTTTGGGGGCAGCGGTGGTGGGTAGGAGTCGTCTAGAGTTTTAGAGAGCAGTGTCAGTGGTAGGTAAGGGATTTTGGGGGTTTTGGTGGTGG
>JAULKJ010073641.1:0-16080 GCA_032355405.1 Rubia balearica | reverse complement strand
CAGAGTCAGATTCGGGCCGAGAGGTTAAGGGGTTGAAATATGAGATCCCGAGATTCGATGGTCAGCATAATCCACAATGATACCTTGATTGGGAGAGACAGATTGAGAATCTGTTTGATCTAAACAATTATTGAGAGAATCTGTTTGATCTAAGTCCAGTTAAGCTTCCCACGTTTTCTAAGTTTTTTGCCTCGAATAAAATATGGCTGCACATAAGGTGTTTGTTGATTTGCCTAAGTTTCTAGATTTTTGGTTTTTATACTGATTTCAAATTAATGATGGCCAAGCATATTTTCTCTTGGACTTCCTTTCTCTTTTTTCTGTATGCGCATAGATTTTACAGGATTTGCAGAATTTTTAGGGCATTTGTTTGTTGATAAGCTCTGAAGAAGAAAGGGTAGTTTTCGATTTCTCGGATATGTATGTTATCGAGAGAAAAAAGAGGGGCTATAGCATGCATGTTGCTAGCTCTGTTGTTCTTGGGTACATGGCCGGCCATTCTCACTCTCCTCGAGAGGTGAGGCCACCTTCCTCAACATACTTATCTTGATTACACTGTCACTAATCTTTTGGCAGCGATCATTATTGCATTTATGCTTGGTGAGATTGGAACCGACACCACTGAAAAGCCGAGCTTTCTCGAGCAAGTATCCCAAGTGAGAATTAGTAGTACATTTTTATGCGAAAGAGTTACGTAGGAGTTTTTGGATTAAGTTTATTGTGTCTAGAGCGGATATGATGGGATCAATGCTTTTGGGTGTTGTTTTTAGTTTAAGACTGAGTTTGAACAATTGTAGGATAACTGGTTGAATATTTTGTTTGCAGTGGCTGGAGGTGTATTTATTAGCATTGGAAACCTGGCAACTCAATATGCCTGGCCTTTTGTTGGCTTACCTGTGACTGAGGTTATTACATCAAGCATGGCTGTAGTCATAGGGTAGAAATGTTTTTTTTCGAGTCTTCGATTTCTGTTTAAGAAATGTCAGATCAGATGCTGATTTTGCCATTTTTAACAGGCACAACTTTGAATTACTTTCTAGATGAAAAAATCAACAAAGCGGACATACTTTTCCCGGCCGTTGGATGCTTCTTAGTTGCAGTTGGTTTAGTCTCTTTGGTGCATACGTCGAATACAGCTGATAACAAGGCAAAGCTTAGTAGCTATTCGACTGATTACCAAACCGAGGAAGGGTTTGTTTTGTTTAATTCCTTATAGGCCTGATTATTATTTATCTGTCTGTATAGCTACTCAAACTAAACCTTTTTAGGTCTCATAGTGTTTCTGCATCGAAAGAAGCATCCTCATATGCAATAGGTAAGATTTTTTTAGCTACATGTCGCGTGTCTTGCTTCATTTTTTAGCCTGGCCAATGTTCATATATAGTTGATAAACATGATCCCCCATCTACAGATGTGGAGGATGTGGCATTGTTCTACAGGGTACTTGATTGATTGTGCTTCATGATCTCATCTCTTGTTTGATTTCATGGTGTTCTAATCTAACAAATATTTCTTATTGATCTGAAGTTTGTGTGAGGATATAAAACTCTATGATTTTAACTATCTTGATAGCACTGATATGCTTATGTAGTTATGTTTTAAGGATGGATGGAGAGAAATGAGTATTTAGTTGAAGATAGTCCTTTTTTTAAGTTTTTAATAAGATATGAGTGCTTTGCTCCTCTATTTGTATGTATGCCATTGGGGCCAAATTTAGGTTGTAAAACTGCCTTCTATAGCTGGTCGGTTATATTGAAACCCTTTTACAATGTAAGTGATGATATTGCACCGAGTCACCGACCGATAGGAATCATATTCTCATTTGCACATAAATACTTCACATAAAATTAGAGAAACCCCAACACTTGTTCTGATACGGTGAGGAGTTGGAAAGTGGTGTCTTCTATTGTAGTTGACCTGTACAGGAGTTATCAATTGTTTTTAATTTGGTGCTAAAATGATCACACTTAATTATAAGTCCATCAAGTTACAGATTTGGGACATAAAATGTTAAGCTATTGCAACTATGAATTATGGTGTCCATTTCTTTTACATGACTTTGATCTGTTTCAGCCTGGCCAAAATCAATTGATTCTACTATTCGGTCATGCTACAGGGTCCCTGCAGCACAATATGTTCATGGTATCTGGTTTTTCTCGCAATTTCCGTGTTTAATCTCTCCTCCCTGTTATTTGGTTTCTCCACCTTTCCTATGAAATTGATATTTTTCTCGACCTTCTGCTGCAGGTAGCAGTAGGTCACCGGTGTCAGGTCACTTTCTCAAGTCCATACTCCTTCACCTGCTTGGTTTGCTTATGTTTTTCTCTCTTTTAAGGTCATTGTTTGCGGTTTGGAAGCCTCACAAATCAATGTTTACGGTCTTCCAGTACGACCTCCATTTGTCAAGGTTGTTAAGCATAAGGTTGGTAATTTTTTGCAAGCACCTTATTTGCTTTTGTTCTTTCTAGAAAACTTGAGAGTTTGGATTTTGAGTTATGGAATTATATTAGGTCTGCGTGTAAACATTTTGAAGTCGATTTTCCAATCCGGAGCTCTGGCCACTGTTTATTCAATTCCTCCTACCGCGGAGCATGTTTCCTGCCAGATTGATTTATTTGGTCGGACAGAGCAGTTGGTGCTTACGCTCTTGCATTTTTGCAACTCGAATGCGATCCTCCTGTAATTCATGGCAATGTGAAGCCCAACAATGTGTTGCTCGATTCGGATTTCAGAGCTAAGCTTTCTGATTTTAGGTTGTCCAGTTTAAAGTCTGACGTTGAATTCAGAGTTGATTTGTTCATCCAGGAATTAGGTAAGAGCCAAGAACTTTCGGGGAATTTGGATTCAAGTACTCCTGTTGAGAGCGAAGTTGATTTTGCTCTGGCTTTACAAGCTTCATCATCTTCAACGAACAATAAATAGGTAAAAATCGCATCCTTAAATTGCAATGGTGGGAATGGTGGGAAGACTCAGAAAACAGATACTCCTGCAAACTTCGATTAGGCATATACTCATATACAACTATCCCGTACATCTAATCCACACAAAACCCCAAGAGATTTGCTATAAGAGGAAATATTACCCCGCTAAGAACCTGGATCTAATTCTGGAACTCCCTCCCGCTCTGCAAAGACCCCAGATCAAGAACCTTTACAGCAACCATTTTCCCATCTTTAAGGATTCCTTTATACACACTGCCCAAACTGCCTTGCCACTGGCGCTCTACTCGCTGAACCCGTTCGTGGCGCTCTTGAGCTTCATGTAAGTGAACCTTTGCAGCTTCACGAGCGATGCGACAGAAGAATCAAATGGGTTGGTGCGCGAACGGTGGACCAGTGAAAACCATAGGTAGTAGAGGAAGTAGAAGACGGTGAAAATGATGATCAAAGAAGTAGAGGACGGTGAAAATGATGATCAAAGAAGTAGAGAATGTGATTGCGAGGAATTATGGAGATGATTTTAGGGTTTAATTTGCAGAGAGAGGCTGTCTTGAAGGCATTGTGCTTATTTGTTCATGTGTTTTTTTCTCAAGAAGGTGTTCTTGAAGGAAGGTGTGTGAAGTGTTGTGCTTTACAGTTAGATGGTAAGACATTGATTAGTTTATGATGATGGGGTTTAGGGGAGGATTAAGATATGTTTTAATGGCGGATAATGGGGTTTGAAATTTGGAGAGAATGCATTGGTTATTGGTACTTTTGAGGAAGAAGAGGCATGAAGTGAAGTCTTACGTACTATGTATGGGTTGTTTGTTTTGTCATTTTTCGCTAAAGTTGAGAGTTGAACAGCTCAAACAATGTTTGTATAATCCAGATTCTGCGATGGATTTTTTTTCCAGTAGAAGCGAGATCGGTAGGATCGGTCAAAAAAATTTCAAAGCCTATATAACAGGTGTTTTTGTAAAATTTGCATTTTCTTTTATAAAATCATAATATGATGTCATGACCTTGTTTAGGCCCGAGGGTATCAAGGTCCATTAAGTTTGGAGAGCTTTCCTACTTAAACAGTAAATATTTTCAAATCCAAACACAAAAAGGTTTGGTTGACTAACTCTCTTATAGAATCACCCATTCTTATACTATATCCTTGAGGTACTATAACTATGCATTGTTTATATGTGGCATGTGCATTTAAATATTACTATTTATGCACACTTACTCAATCTCAATTCAAATTGTATAGTAATTATTATCACGATGTTAAACGACCATGTTTGACCGTTAATATGTTTAACTACGTATAATAATAACAAATAAAAAGTTGATATTTAGAAACTATTTGTTACGACGAATTCAGTTGTGTCACATACGATAATATTGTTACTCATATTTGGAGACTACTTGTTACAACGAATTCAACTGCATCACATACGATAATATTTTTACTCATATAACTATTCAAATATGTGATCAAAAATAATTTATTTGAAACTTTCATAAAATTGCAGAAGAAAATGTGCCCGTTAATCTCAGGGTTACATCCACACAAAGTGTGGCTTACATAACCTAGTATGTATATATATGTATATATATGTATGTATACATATACATATATATATAGGATAACTCACTTTCCTAGTACAATATGTTTAATATATTATAAAGTTCTAGCTCTACTATTTTACTGCAGTCGATTTAAAATTTAATATATAACAAAATCTTACCTTAAGGTGTTTAGCATGGACACACAAAACATATATAGAATGTTGTGGGAAACATAAATTGTTGGAACGAGGTGTATTTTGGAAGGTAAGGAAATTAATGTAAATATATAGAATTGTATATATATTGTTAGGGTTTTATATTGGTCGGGGTATGGGTCTTAATATTGGAGACCCAAACCCTTACTCATTTTTATGTGTAGACCCATACCCAACCTGATCTGAACTCAATGAATCTATAAAAAATGAAGCTATACCCGAACCAACGATTCTGGGTCTAGATAGGATTCTCTACCCATGTAAATCTCTAGCGTCAATCCAAACAATATAATAATGCAACCAATAAGCAAATAATAGACCAATAATTGATTCACTAAAATTAGATTTTAAAATTTAATTTTAATCTTTTAATATGCAATCATCTAGTTAAAGATTATTTATGATTGGTGTTAGGGATTGAAAAATTCCATATTGTTATGATAATGTATGCTCTAGCCTTACCTCACAAGGTTTCAACATTGGATACATCCCAAAAGGCCTCATATTAATTAGACAGACAAATACTTTATATTTTAGACATGTTTTTGAATATCCTTCCAATTTTGGAATATATTTTTTATCCAAAAAAAGTAACGATCCTTCACTGATGATTAAAACAAAAGAAAAAGTGGAGGTTTAAAGTAAGATGAGAGTAAAAATGACAAGTGTTAAATGAGTAAAGATTCTAGTGACCAAAGAAAGTTCTTTGACCGTACAAAATATCATATATCTAAATTTTTCTAATCTATTATATTTATACACTCATTTGATAGATGCATCGTCTGATCTAACTAACTTTTAGGGTGGAAATCACGGCCTCATGAGGCTCTCTCTTGAATTTCGCACATTTATCAATTTATGAGTTTGGATGACTTGTTGACTATGAAACTACCTTATTTACCCTTGAGATCATGACACTCTCTTCTCCTTAGTTTTGATATTGTCCTCAAGCTCTAAAATGGGGAGGTAGTTTTTAATGATAGCATAGTCTTCCCATGATACTTCCTCTAAAGGAGGATGTTGCTAAGAAATCAACCACTAAGTTATAGTTTTGCCACGTTATTCTAATAGTTTACGATGTAATATCCTATCATGGAATACATGCCTAATATAATTTATGAACTCCTATGGAAGTTGTTCTATATCAAGTGGAATTGAGCCTTGAAAAATCTTGAGTAGAGATACATAAAATACAAGATGTATTATTTTATGCTCATGCATTTTCAATGTGTTAGCCATTGCGCCTTTACATTTTTTTTTTACTATAAGTACCCTAAAATTGTTTGCTTATAGTTTTATGTTCATTCTTGTGTTAACACTAGTCTATATATATATATATATCTAGTTATATATATATATTTACAGTTTAAGCAACTAACAATCCTCTTCTGCTGAAACTCTTTCAGTTCTTTTTTAATCAGCACGGTGCTTGTATGTCTGCTGAGCTTTAGTAAGGTGTTCTTTAATCAATTGGTTTATCTCTTCCTTTTTTAAAACTGTATAAGAAGCTGGTGATGTGTTCATTTTATATACACCCTCTGGTCCAGCATAAACTGCACATTTTCCATTTTCATCCATCCAATCATAAGGTGCACACTTTCCAAATTTGGAAATACAACAACAAATTTCATGGTCACATGAACACACTACCCTCATTTAATTAGGATTTAGCTGGCCCAAATTAAAAATCCTAACTACTTTTTACCTAATTTACAACCCTACACAACTATCCATCTATCCATCTATTCACTAATATTCTCTTCGACTGCATCCTCTCAAATCACCTATAAAATGTGCTTTAACATCTCCTGCAAACTCTAATGTGGCAGAAAATTTCCATACCCAACAACGTAAAGGTGAGGGCGGTGACAAGAAAATGACAGAACGATAGTAAATATTACAAGGACAACGAGGAGGGGCTGCTCATGATGATAAAGAGGCACTGCTCACAATGATGAGGAGGTGACAACCACCATGACTGCGAATCCCATATATACGTTGCACAAGGCGACCATGGCGAGGAGGCGAGAGCTCAAATCCTACAAGGATCAAATGGGTAGGAGGTGAGGAAGATGTGACAACGACGGAGAAGAAGGTGAAGTAATTTTAATGTGTTAACGTTAGTTTAAATTGCATTTTGTTCCTAGAATTTAGAGAACGGGGGAGATGTAATTTGTGATTAATTTGTTTCTAAGGTTGATTCTATGTATATTAAAGTTTAAATTGAGTTATTGGTGGTGGTGTTTGAGGTGTTGGAATTGTTCGGTGGATGTTGGTTGATGGGTGGCTGGTGTTGGGACTTGGGAGAGATGATAGAAGGGTAAAATAGTCACTCTATAGGGGTTGAAATTTTGGGACATTCTTTCTCCCTCTCTAGCTTACGCTGGAACCGAGGGAGTAGTATTTTTAGGATTTTTTGGACTCACTTTTGTGTAGTTTAGTGCTTTAGATCTTGAGTGTTTCCTTGAAATTTTCTTAGAAGAGTTAAGAACAACTTTTGTACTATTGTTAATTTTCTAGAAAATTTGGTGTGATAAGGAAATACGATATGAAGATTTGAAGAGTTGAAGATTGTATTTTGAGGTTTGAAAATGGAAGACTTGAAGAATTGAATATTTGGAGAAGAAGACTACACTTAGATAAGAGAAATGAAGTTTGAAGATGCAGCCATTGTATCTGGTGCGACTAGTGGGAATCACCTCACAACTTGCGATGGCATCTATCGGGAATTGTAAGAATATGCCCACGGGTCGCAACGGCCTTGCTGCGAGTGGCATATTTTATAATTTTCTTTTACTATAAATAGAGTTCTCAACCTCTCATTTCCTATCTTTTTTTTTCCAGAATTTTCCCTCTTTGAAACCCTAGTTCTTGCTTTTATTTCATTTATTTTCACCTTGGATTATTTTTATTTGCTTATGGATATTAGTATGAACTCTTGTAGCTAAGTTATCACATGGGAGCAATTGATTGAGCCTTCCAAACCTATTTAGTGAGAAACTCTATTTACTCATTTATGAAGTCTTGATTACATAGCATTTATTATAAAATTAATGTGTTTGTTTACTTCATTTATGTGATGGGATGTTTGAGAATATGAAATGTTTGTATAATTACATGTTAGGATGTTAAGAAAGTGTACAATTTCTTCTCTTTTTGGCATGAAATCCAAGAACATGTAATTAGAACCTCTTATTGTGCAGATGATGTTAATATTTCTAGATGAATATGATAATATGGTTTGTTGTCTTGCTTATCCTAAGGTAGAAATAAAAGGGAGAATCTTGAATGTCAATCTTTCTAGGTTAACCCTAATGAATGCTTTGTTTTGTTGAATGGCTAGGCATTTGTTAGAATGCTAGTAGTTGTTATAAAATCTATTGGTTCTTTGTGCATGATGCCATTGATGAAATACCTTTAGGTACTTTTTGTCTAAAGTGATCATTGATGAGGTTTACAAATAGTTTTTTAATGCTTTTGTAAGTTACTCTTAAGGGTAATGGAATGTTTATCTTCAAAATGGAAGTTGTAGCATTCACAATAGGTAATGAAGATGAGTAAATGAGTGATTGTTTCTATGATCTATAAAAAACTTGTAAGTGGAAATCAGCTGCGCCCAAGGTTTTTCATTTGTGTTTTTATTATATTTTCTCAATTGTTGCATGATTAGCATAACCACCTCTATATTCTAGTTGTCTTATTTTTCAATTCATAACTTAGGAAATCCGAACCAAACCTCTCCTTTTAATTTCTTGTATGTATGTAGGTATGAATTCATGTATATGCTATTATCCACCCTTTTATGCATAAACCGTTAGTAAAATCTCTCTTCATCTTGGACGACATTGATTTTCCACTATTTGAGAGGTATGGTGATGACCTCCCAATTTCTGGTGCCAGTTTTAAAGAAGAGGCGTATATTTTTAAGTGTTTAGGTGTATTTGTTTGAATATGCACTAGTTGGGTTTTACTTGATTTTTGGTTGGTTTGGAGACGGATTGTTTGAGTTCTTAGTGTATGGTTCATACGTGATCCTCTTCACAAGAACCCCTGCACTACGACCCCAAGTTAGAACTGAATCTTAAGAGGATTAGAAGGCTTTTCTTAGAGAGTGTGACTAACACCCTTTCTAGTGACCATTTTTGAGAAACCTACTACTTCTATGGAGCATCAAGATGAGAATATTGAAGGATGGCATCAACCCCCTTCAAAGAGGGAATGTTCCTTTAAGGAAAGTTTCTTTGAGGAAGATTATGATTCCATGTCTTGAGTAACATCCGATATGCATCACCTATTTGGTGGTTTGGCCTAATGGGCACTTTTGAGCTTAAACCAAGTTGATACATTTGCTACCTTCGTTCCTTGGTAGGCAAGGGGAGGATCCCAATAAACATCTTTTTGACTTCCCTATGGTGTTTTGTGGTATGATTCCCGAAGGAGTAGATGAGGAGCTCTACAAGTTAAAGGCCTTCCCATTTTCCTTGAGACATTTCACAATAGATTGGCTTTACTATCTTCCTTCCGGGAGTATCAACTTATGTATTGAATTGAACATGAAGTTCCTTTCCAAGTACTTCCCGACCACCAAGTCTGAAATTTTGAAGAAGGAAATTAGCAACATTACCTAATGACATGAAAATTCATTTTACGACTATTGGGAAAAGTTCAAGAAGCTCCTTTCTAGTTTCCCGTACCATTGCTACTCGGAAGGAGACTTGGGGTACCACTTCTACAATGGTCTACTTGATGAGGAGCAAAGGCTAGTGAGGGAAGCTTGTGGTGGATCTATGGAGCTATGTGAAGAGTTGGTCGGGGATTCAAGGACTTTTATTTTGAGGTCCCATCTAAGAAGGGAAAATCCGTACAACACCAATGCTAGGTCCAACAATTTAAAGCTCAAGGACTAAGTCTAAACACTCACTTCTATGGTGAATTCATTGATGACGATGTCTGGAAATGCACCGCATGTGAAGTCTTGTGATATTTATTTATCACCGCACCCTACAGATGCATGCCCTAATTTTCAAGATAATTATGTAGCGGAGGTGAATGTCGTGGGTTTTAAAGGAGGCCAAGTATACCAAGGGTATTAAGGAAATCAATATTACCAAGGCGGTCAAGGCGTGCTTTCAATGTGGGTAATAAATATCACCTAAAACTTTGGTATGGAAAGGCTCAAGGAGGGAAAAGTACACAATAATACCACCATCAACAACAACAATACCGACCTTTGCAACATCAATTCCCGAGGCTCCAAGACAATACCTATGTTAAAGGCCTGAGTTTGGCCTTGGTAAAAGATGAAGTATACAAGCCTTGGAAAGGTTAAGCTTATGCATGGGAAATGCTGAGAAGTTGCAAGAGAGAGCCGAATCGAGCATAAAAAACTTGGAGACTCAAACGAGTAAAATGGTGTCCATCTTGAACCGAATGGAATCAAGGTCTTTGGGAAAGTTTCCTTCTCAACCCGAACTTAACCCTGGACATAATGTGAGTGCCATCTCATTGAGGAGTGGTAAAGAGGTGAAGAAACCCAAGGTGTTGTTGAGTGAGATCTTGAGAAAGCTAGAATTATTTAGGAAGAAGTCAAGAATTTGACAAGGAGAATGTGAGTGAGGAGAAGGAAATTGAGGAGGAAACCATAGTGTCGAGATCATGATCAAACCCTGATACATCATTTCCTCCTCACAAGATTTTTGAAAATCAAGTCTCATAGGGAAATATCAATTGATGTGTGTCGAACATCGATCTGATAGCCTAAAATTTCTCTAGTACGCTAAACTTGCAAAACAAACTACCTAGGGATGGCTGGGGGAAGAAGCTCAAATGCCATATTCAGACCAAATATATTTGATCTGAGTATTGGGAATTGAATGGATGGAATTGATGAATACCTTGGCATTTATATGGGTTGATCCTCGAGGGATCTCTCAATCATACTGGGATAAATATGCACTTTCCATGCATGAATGAGTGTTTTTCTTTAATATAATTATCATATAATCGATATACTATAATTGTACCAGGAAGAGAGGTGTATTCCAAAGGTAGAATTGGGTTTGGAGATCTTCCCTTAGGGTGTTAGGCTTCGGCCTAATAGGATGTACTTTTGTAGTTTGTGGCATAAATGACCTTAGGCCTGAGGGAGAGTTTTGGCTCCATCCAATATGTTTCATTAAAAAAATCTCTTATTCAACACGTAAAATAATAAACCATCCCATTTGTTCAACCAATCATTGAGTTTTCTTTCAAACCTCTCCTCTCAATATTGAAGGAAGAATGCGGCAAAAAAAAAAACCTTTCCACACACAAAAAAAAAATGTTCCTCGGAATATTGAAAAGCCAACCCCATTGGGGTGGAATGGGATTGACATGCTTGTTTTTACCATCCTTACAATCTTATCAAATTAAATTTATAAATTTCTTAAACACCTAAATTAATAATACATTAGGCAAGTAAGTGTCGAACCCAATGGAATAATGAATTCCACTTCTAAGGAAGCAGAAGTATTTCAGTATATAATGAGCCAAAAGGGGTTTTGAATGATTTATCAATTAATAAATTAATTAAAGAAAGAATAATATGACAAAGATGTAATCAACATAATTAGCACTTCACCTAATAAATATCCACGCATCCGCATCAAAGGTTAATCATATTTATCTCAAGTTTATTCAAAATCTATTTTTGTTCCTATTCTGACCAAATATAATTACCAGACAAACAAAACATGATAATACTAACTATTGAAATAATCCTGTAATCAATCAAGACTATATTAATAGCAACAATAAACATAGGAGTCTAGCAAGATAAATGCAATAACAACCATACATTAATATTAACATGCGGTTAATTATTTTTCACAATAAACATTCGTCATAACCATACACTCCGGTTAATTATGAATTGCAACTTCATAGATTTAGTGGTCTAAACTCATAAATCCTAGCAATGTGAATAATATCAATTAACCTAGATGAATGAAAAAAATCTTATGAAATTAAACTATCAATAGAAAATAGAACAAGAGTTTAGAATCTCACAACCAAATAAGCAATAGTTTCAGTCATCTCATGAAATAAAAGAAGTTAGTTTTCCATGAAAAAAACTGATGTAAAAATATAATGGATGTCTAAAATCTCTGGTATTGAAAACTAGGTTTAATCTAAGGTTAAATAATTGGAAAAAAAATCATTAAGGAAAGCATCTACGAAAATAGCATAGTTAAAACCTAATTATAAGTATAGTTGAATTAAAATATAAAACAAAATAAAACTCTGGTAGCACGCCTTTCTTGGCCACGTCAGTGACATGCACTATTATGGATTTTCGATCTTGAAATTCTATGTTTTCATCAACGTGGAAGTCGCAATGAGATCCGTCGCAGGTTCCTCTCTGTTTTCATCTTCTAATTTTTCAATGTTCTGTAAATCCTCATAGTCTCCACTTCTTTTTCTCATCTCTGGAATATAGAATATTACAAAATATGTGTCTAAAATAACTCTAAAATAAGCTAATATTTACTAGTTATGCTATACAAAATACCCGACCATATTCCATGCACAATGCTAGCTCCGTCATCGATGTAAGTAATATATATATTATATAGAATTGGGATCATGTGAGACCACATATCTTATGTGAGACAACCAACTTATGTGAGACTAAATCCTAACCACTTATATAATCAATCTTGTGGCCACGATTTAATTTCAATTTTTGCATATGTTAAAGTAAAGTTGTAAAAAAACGCGGATCTTTGGTTGAAAGCCGGGTTATAATGACTCCTCCACATTCCCATCACCTTCGTCATCCTTTCCATCGTTTCTGTGTCGCTACCGGTTCGGCAATTCCTACCACCATCTCCCTTTGCCCTAACAACAACACCATTATCTCCCTTCGCAGCACCTACGCCCAATCGCCCAACTGTCTGTCAAATCCAAAGCCAGATTGGTAGGAGTATAGTAATGGATGCGGCGGAAGAACGAAGTTTCAATTGGAGCTCCGATTTGCTGTCTCCGATGAAACAGGGATGCGTCGGAGTGGAGCTTCGATTGGAGCTCCTATTTGTTGTCTCCGGTGAAGCAGATACGCGGTTGAGCGGAGCTTCAATTGGAGCTCTGATTCCATTTCATCACAACAAATTAGAGAAAACAAGAGTGCTTAAAACGAGACACGGTGAAAGCAGAGACGCAGTGGAAGCATAGGCGCGGTGGAGCAAAGGTCGTAAAGTCACGGTGGAAAGAGGAGAAGTCGACGGATAAGAAAGGCTAAAAACTAGCTTTGGTGGAAGAAATGAGGGAAAAGAGGAGAAATGGAGAAAATAGGGTTAAAGGCATCAATGTCATTTCACAAAAAAATTGATTTTTTAGAGTGGTAAAATAATAATTTCACATAATTCCGGTTAAAATTGATCGGAATGGGTAGTTTTGCAATTATGCCAACTAGGTATGATTATATTCACACTTTCAAACACTAAAAAATTATATTGGCACTTACGTAATAATCATTTTGGTTTACATATGCCCCATACCATTTTGAATTATCATGAAACTAACTACTAAAATCATGTGGTTAAAGTTAAATATTGATTTTTTTAATGTAGAATTTGTGTTTATATGTTAAATTTTCTACAATATACTTATTTTGACACCTGTTTGAGATATTTTACTATCATAATTTTGAAGTTTTAACTTATATTTTCTTTTTGATTGACGTATTAGTTTTTTAGCATGTAATTTTATAAACTAATAGTGATGTTTCTTTTTTGGAATATCGGATTTTTATTTAATGTATTCTTGATGCTTCACTAGTGTGAATTGATTTTTATTTTTCCCAGTGTTATACTTTAAAATTCATGTTGAACTATATATCAAATTTGATGCGTTTTTAGAAATTTCCTTTTTATTTTCAACTATTATTATTTAATATTTATTTTAGTGTTTTATTTGAAGTTTAACTTTTATAATTTAGTGTATTTTTAATATTCTTATTTGATATTTCAATAATTACAAATTGCGTATTTTTAGTGTTTTAAGTTTGATGTGTAACATTTTCAATTCGATGTTTTATTAGTATTTATATTTGATTTTTAATTTAATGTCTATTTTAATAGTTTAACTTTTATATTTAACTATTTTTATTTAATGTGCATTTCAATGTAGTATTGATGTTTTAATATTTAAATTTAGTGTTTTTTTGTATTCCTGTTATGCTAAAATATTTGCGTTTTATGCATTTTTTAGTGTTTTATTATGATGTTAGTTATATATACATATTAGTGTCAATATAACCTTGCAAAATTTAAAAGTGTGATTCTGACCCTAAGTCTTTCAGTAATGTGCTGATATAACCATTTCACGCTATTATGGCATTGACATGGTATTTTTTGACATCGACCAAATCTTAAAAAATTAAAATACCCCTAATTTTAAAAGTAAAAATTTAATGACATAAATACCCACATGGTTCTTCTTTATCTTCAAAACAACCTCCAGCACCACCTCTACCCGCTCCGCCACAACTGCCTCTAGATCTCTGTCGCTCCGCCACCAACTTGAATCTAGTTTCACCACCATTGACTCCTGGTCAAAAATCTGGTTTCACCGCCCAACACCACCTCACCTCCGCCGCCGCCCTGAATATGGAGTTTTGCCTCCATCTAACCCTTGCTTCCGTCGCCATTGCTCCCCCTCACATTCACCGCCACACCACCGTCGCTGCACCCCCTACACGACACCTCATACCTCCCGTTGAAACCTAAACCCACACCGCTGATTTCGGAAAACCCCAAACATGCATCGCCGATTTCAAAAAACCCCACATTGCACCGCTGTTGAAACCCCACATCATTGCCACTGAAACCCTTCCACACCGCCATTGAAATTCCTTACACCACCCATCGCTGAAACCCAAGACCACTACCACTGAAACCCCCACACCGCACTGTTGCAAGAAGAAGAAACAAACAGATAGAAGTACAAGAAGCAATGGTGACGAGGTGGAGGCGATCCACTGGTGGCAGAGAAATGGGGAAATTGAAATAAAAGATTCGAGAAGATAAAAGAAAGATTTGAGAAGAATAGGGATGAAAATGGGGCGGGTGCTGACTATGGTATCTCCATATCCATGCCCACCAAAAATCTTCATACCAATACCCGCTCCATCACCCATGATGACTACAACTTTAAAAAATCCACCTGCTCCATCATGTATTATACAAAATTCATATCGCCCCATCATCCACTTGGGTTTTCCTTCCCACTTTATACACATTGTACTCATCCCACTTGTATCTCCCAAAATATATAAAATTCACCTTTTTTTATAGTGAATTTATATTAAAATAAATAAATGTATATTTACATGAAAATATTATAGGTAAAATCTGTGAAATATGGATAAATAATAATTTATTTTATATTAAATTAGCGCGTAAATAACGGGTTTAGTGGGGCGAGACTGATGTGAACTAATAACAATGCTTGATCTACTACCCATGGCGGGTGTAATTTTTATACTCATACCAGCCCCACCCCTACCAAAACTACCTCCATATCCACTCCAATGGGGCGGATGCAGGGCGTGCCTCCACTAAAACCCGCCTCACTGTCATCTCTAGAGAAGAAGAAAAAGAATTGTTTGGCTAATAGACACTGATGTATAATTGTCCTTTCACTTTTTTTGAATTTTTTATTTTTTAAACATGGGTATAATAGTCAATTCATAGAATTACGACTAAATTAAGACTTTAGGATTAGGTTGACACTTTCTAGCAAATAACATGGTTAAAAATGCACTTTCAAATTTTATTTAATTATATTGACACTTTCAATCAAAATAAAAGGTTATTTTAGCGATAAAAAATATGAATTTGATAAAACGCAGCACACTCTATACTAATATAGACGTGTAGACCCGAGATATTTCCACGTCATCCATGAATGCCATTCTGGGGCCCTGGCGCGCTTCCCCAATAATCAAAATCCCGTAACACCCCGAAGACAACCACTCAAACACATGAAAATCACAGTACCTACACCGTAATTAATAACATTCCCGAAGGGCATTTTCTTACCTACAACAAAACACGACCAAAATTAACATTAACAGAAGGGAGGTGTTGTACAGTTTATAACTCAACAGACGCAGCGCGCCCTTTGTTTTCTCGGTTTCTCCTAACTCCCACCCAAACCTTAAAATCCCCAAATTATCAGTTTATGCTGTAATTCTTCACAATGGCCAGCGATGAGGTAACGCCATAGCTGTCAAATGGCTGATTTTAGTTAACTACCCGACTGATTAGTTGATTGGCCTTTGTGTTTTTGTTTTTGGGTAATTGGTTTTCATTTCTGCGTGTTTAGCTGAAATGGGATTTTTT